>CAUYTI010120108.1:0-14021 GCA_963575145.1 Galago senegalensis
ACTACCTCCAGCATATGGGGCTGGGTCCCTACTCCTTTGAGCCATAGGCGCCACCCCGAACTTCCTTTTATTTAAAATCTTTTTGGGGCATGGCCTACACATATATGAAAAAATGCTCTCCATCCTTAATCATCAGAGAAAAGAAAAGAAGGTCAACAACAACAACAAAAAGTCATGTTTCTGACATTTATTTATCAGGAAAAAAGCCATGTCACAACCCAAGATGTTTTCAGAAATATTCACATAACATAAAATTGGTGAGGGGAAGTGCATCCAGAAGATGTACTTGTTTTCCAGAGCAACCAGCATGGTCTTTGCTACAGGGGAAAAAAAAAAAATTAACTTTTGAAAATGTAATACTTTAAGAATGTTTACTTGGGTCGTTTTTTTTTCCTATATTTTTGGTCTTGTGTCATAATTAGATTTCTCCCTTATAGTAAAATTACCCCCAAGTGGTGAGATAGAAGTTTTCATGACAGATACTAAATTAGCTTTACTTTCTCAGGTTCATTTTTCTCTCCTGTTTGAAGCTGATGATGCACGGAAAAGCGTCTTCCTGAAGAATATTCCAGGATTATGAGAAGAATTAACATAACTCTCAGATGGTATTTTATGCACATAAAATAAGAAGAGTACATAAGGATCTGTACTCATGGAATATTGAATCTAGGGAAGTGATTGATTTACTGGATAATATTTTGATTTATTCTCTTTTGTATTTTTTCTTCTCAGTAATACTTTTGGCTGTATGCTCCTTATGCTTTTAAACTAGACTTTGAGGTGACGCTAATTATCCAAGGAAATAGTGTATTCAAAAATATTTTTTTTTAAAGTTTGATTTCCTGGGTAAAATTTCCAAAATAGTCTTGAAAAACATACTCACTTTTTCACACCTCTGTGAATAAGAGATAAATATTTTCTCTCCAGGATTTAGATACTTGCAAAATATAGTCAGTGGTCAGGATTCAAATTTTTGGCTTAGAAATATCAAGAAGAAATTTGGAAAAAATAAAGCATAAATCTTATGCTATAAATTAGAAATTTTGAAAACATTTGCAACAGCACAAATATACTCCTAGAATAGATCACAAATATGCCAGGGAATATTGAAGGCTATAAAAGTCTTAGAGTGATAAATTAATACTGATACAAATTTACTTTTAACTAGTCAAACTTTTCCTTCATTGAAATAATAATAAAAATAAATTTATGTGGCTATTATGTGTCCATCCAGCAGTGAGTAACTGGCACCTGAGTTACCCTTCTACTGTAAATAACTGTAAACTTGGACAAAATATATGAAGGAATTATTTCTAGGTGCTGGACAACAGGCAAAGTAGGAGTGTAATCTCTGATAGAGAGCGCACAGCATCACTCTGAGCAGGGGCACTTTCTCCACTTGTCTTAACTAAATGAAGCACATGTGAATCAGCAGCTTTGCTGAACTGTGCCAGCAGAAATCAGAATTCTGTGTTGCTAAAGTGAATGGAATTGTCAGGTTAGGAGAAGGTGAAGAGACAGGGCCCCAAAAGACTGCAAGGGATCACCTGGGGTTTTGACAGAGGTCCTTGCTGGGCAGTGGTCACAGAAAGACTCCTGCTAGACTTGGGAGGAGGTAGCTGGTGCTGGGATGAGATGAAATGAAGATGACAGAAATCATGCAAGCTTGAAAAATATTGCAATTCTGGCCAATTCAGAGAGGAGACACTTCGATGAAGATTTCAGATATTCAACTGAGAGACAGAAAAGACATAGGTGACACTCTAAAGATGAAAACAAAATCAACCAAGCTTAACGAAGATTAAAACCCAAAGTAATTCAATGATAATTGACATTAATGTAATTGCCAACCAAAATAAAATCCATACCCTTTAAAGAAATAAAATATAATTCAGATATGTCAACTAGCATAAAGTGTGATCTATTTTTTGAAGTCAATCAATAGAAACACAGCCCATTAGTACCGTAATATTATATTTAGCACAGGGATATTCCTAGTACGTTAAAATACTTAAAGAGTGATTATAATAAGGAAACCAATGAAATAATCACATTAGAGAAATGCAATCTATAAAGAAATAACCAGTAGGAATCTTAGAACTGAGGTGGAAGGAAGGAAGAGGGGAGGGGTAAATTCAGACTTATTGAGGACAGTGCACACTGTCTGAGTGAAGGGAACACTTACAACTTTGACTCCATCTGTGTAAAAACAAAATACATAAACAAAACGTGTACTTCTAATAATCTGAAGTTTTAAAAAACTGGAGAAAAAGAAAATATAGAACTGAAAAATAGAATACCTGTATGGTTTTTATTCTAGAAAATTATTTTTTGTAATAGTATAGAAGACATAAAATAGTAGAAATATACTCAACAAGAGAGATAAAATATATGTATATTGAAAAGTATGAATTGGCCAGAGTATGGTGGCTCATACTTGTAATACTAGCACTCCGGGAGGTGGAGTCAGGAGGATTCATTGAGTTTGGAAGTTAGAGACCAGTCTATGCAAGATGAGACTCCATCTCTACTAGAAATAGAGAAACTTAGCTGGGTGTCATGATGGATACCTGTAGTCTGAGCTACATGGGAGGGTGAGGAAGGAGGATTGTTTGAGGTTCCTATGAGCTAGGCTGAGACCATGGTGCTTTAGCCCAGGTGATAGAGTGAGACTCTGTATACAAAAGAAGAGAAAAGTAAGGACAGCAAAAGAAAAAGAAAATAAAAAAACTGTGAATTAAAGAAAAACTTAATAAAGAAGTATAACATGATCATAGATCAGAAGACTCAATATTGTTAGGATGTCAGGTCTGCCTACATTGATTTACAGATTCAATGAAATTCCAGTCTTAGTTCTATCAAGAGTTTTTATATAATGGGCAAAATGACCCAAAATTTATATGACAAAGCAAAGAACATTGAATGACCATTACAATGTTGAAAAATAATAACATGGTGCATAACGCAAGGGTACTTGTCAGATTTATTAAGTATAGAGTATAAATGTCTTAACACAATGATTAAGTAAACAAGATGAGGTTTATATTAAGCAGTGTGGTGTAAATGCTCCTAATTCTATATGAAATCAGCACATTGTACCCCATACATGTATTAATGTATACATAAACTATGCATTTATGATTCAATAAAAATAAATAAATAAATATATATATATAAGGAAAAAAAAGAAAATAACAAAATTAAAGGATTTGTACTACCTGAAATCTAAAATTGCTACAAAGATATGTTATAAAGACAATGTGATACAGGTGTAAAAATGAAGCGATATATCAATAAAACACAACTGAGTCCAGAGAAAAAAGGAATGCAACAGCTACAATAGATTTTTCTTTTCCTCCTTTCCCTCATTAATACCTGTCAACATCCTGAAAAAAAATTCTTTACAAGATTCTTATTTTCTCAGTATGGTCCAGGAAATCTATTCCTGGGCTAAGGCAGCAGGTGTCCAGTGGAGAAATCTGGCAAAAATTACATTAGACAGGTGATCAACATGAGCATCCTCAATGGGAATCACGTTGATGGCATGTACTTTTTGTGATATGCAGTGGTCTTCTTCCCACAAACCCATAAGCCTTGTCTAACCAAAAGAAAGTAAGCAGACAAACTTTGATTGAGAGACATTCTACAAAATATCTGATCAATAGTCCCCAAATCTCTCAAAAACATCATGAAAAAAAAAAGTATGAAAAACTGTCAGAGTCCAGAGGAACAAAAGCAGACTTAACAAATAAATGCCGAGTAATTACAAAGACAAAATTATGTATCAGAAAAAGAATATTAAGGAAAAATAAATTAAATATGAAACAAACATAGAGAGTAGTTGATGATAATGTATTAATTTTGGTTCATTAGTTGTAACAAATGTACCAAGATGCTAAATAGAGAGAAATGGGTATGGGACATGTGGGAACTCCCTCTATTACAGTTGCAACTTTAATGTAAATTTAAATTAATAGTAAAGTAAATTTCAAAAATTGAAATCTAAATTTTTCAAAAATAAAAGTTTTTGACTTTTAAAACTTTTAAAAAACAATAAAAAATTAGACATGAAACAGGAGAAGTAATTGAGTAATTGACAGGCAATACACTGGTACAGACACAATAAGCCACACTATAAACTGGCAATAATGAGATTAGAGAATACACCAAAATTCAAATGCTCTCCCTTTAAGGTCACCCCCCCACCATCCTGGAATTAGATGGCTGTTGGAGAAAAAAGAAAGAGGAATAGGAAGGAGTCAAAATCATCCCAAAAGTCACTGTTTTTAACTGGAAGAAGCTAATTTACCTTAATTGGCAAGATTATGATTTCCACAACTGAAAAATAGGGGATTTTTATTCCAGCTATATTTTTTGTATAACTTAACTATAAGTAACAAAAGATGGCTTGAATTTTTTTGATTTTGTAGCCAATTGTGAATTTTAAAATGTATACATTTTTAGACAGATATCAAAGAAACAATTCATGGGCGGAGGGGAGCTCAAGAAAACAGGGGAACTACTATAACATCAGAACCCTGAGACTTAATCCACTCTGGGGACTTAGGAAATATCTCCACTATCAGTTGGATGGAAAAACATAGATGTACATTGGTGACAGATGCACTCTGTCCTTGGTGTAAGTGAAATAAGTATTCTGAAACAGCTCAGACAAAAAGAATTAGATATACCTAGTAATATAATTTGAGGTGCTATATGCTGACATGTAGTGTCAGCAATCCAAGAGGGTGGGGCAAGCAGGTTGCCATCTTCAATAAGGCAGTCAAGGCAGAGCTCATTCTTGTGGAGAAGACATTGGAACACAGACATGAAGAACACTTCCAATGATAGCAATGCAGACATCTGGGAAAGGGAGTTTTGGAAGTGCTGACAGCCAATGATGAAACCAGATTCAAAAGTTGCATTTGGTGTGTTCAGAGGGTTTCCAAGAGAATCAAGGTTATCTTGAGAATAGTGAGAGCATGAGAGTAGCAGAGGACATGTGCAGGGAGATGATAGGGGTTAGATACTGTAGAGTCTTGAAGGCCAAAGTAAGAACTCCAGCATTTACTTCTAAATAAAAAGCCCCTAAAAAGTGTCTCCAGATGAATGAAATAATTTAACATTTTAATAGAATCATTAGTTTCAGAAATAATTTGGAATGTTTAATGGAAACACACACAGAAAACATGGAAAAATAACTTATGGAAAGTTTTACTTGGAGTTCACAGAATATGAGTTATGGATGTATTGAACTCTCCACACCTTCAAGAGACACATTTCTATGAAACAAAGGTAACAAATACTTCTGTGAAATGCTTCTCTCTCTCTTTCACTCTTCTGTATTTCTTATTAAATAGGCATTTGTATAACATATTTATTTGCAAATGACACTAGTATAGAGTATTTTATTTAGGGAGCAGTTATATCTCTGTATGTGATGATTATCATTGAAGGAAATTGGTGAGAAATATTAAGCATATAATAGGGATTTAAATAGGGCCCAAATGAAACTCATCTCTAGAAATAAATAGAAATCCTCTAACACAACAGAAATTAAATAGTGATAGGTGAGTATTTGGGAATATAGGGAGTACATGGCTTTTGACTCCAAACAAGAATCTGACATTGGTTTCCAGCTCTGACTTAACCATGTTAACTTTATTCCCAATTGACTTGATGAAATCTTTAGGCAAGACAATCAGGCAGACTATCCCCTAGGCTGTTTCACCCTGAAATCCCATAAGAATACTTACTCTCTCCATTTATGGTGAAGATACGGAGCTCTCCCTGCTGCACAGGTAGGATTTGTTGGTCTAGTAATAAGCAACACAGAAGGAGCCATTCCCAGCAAGCAGCCATGTTGAGAAGACTAGAGGAAGAGAGAGAAAAAACAAATTTTCATAGGCAAGGAGCCACTAACATTGTTTTGTTTCTTTATTCTTAACTAGACAAAGGCTAAATTGTCCCCTAAAGAGAATATTGAAAGAACAATCGAAATTTAAATTCAGTAGACAGAGCTATAAGCAAAAAGATTTATTAAGAAACACAATGAAAGGATGGAATGTATTCTAATAATAAAAAACATTTACGTAGCACATTAAAACCTATAAATTTATTCTTCTATAGCTTGCTTTTAATATTTACAATACTATGAATAAGGCATAATCATAACATTTAGATGAAGATATTGCCACTCTGGATTTAAGAGCTTGAATTGGGGGACTTAAAAAACATTTGTGAAAAAATGAAATTAAAAGATAAGAATAAAAACCATAAATTTTATTTCTCAATGTAAATTCCATCAAATACAAGAAATTTGTTAGCAGTGATAACAGTCATTTAATGTATCTTTAAAGAACTGAGGGTCCAGGGAATTTAATCATGACAATGCAGTCTTTTTTATACTGTTAACTAAAGAAAAATGGATATCCTTTAAAGACTTGTTTAAGATTAAAAAACAAAAAGACATCAGAAGAAGCAAATTCAGGATTATAAGGTGGATGTCTAATGATTTATCATGAAACCCTTGCAAAATTGCACTTGTTTAATGAGAGGAATGATCAGGAAAATTGTCATGGTGGAGAAGGACTCTCCAGTGCAGCTTTCTCAGGTTTTTTTCTGCTAAAGCTTTGTCTAACTTTCTCAAAGCACTCTCAAAATAAGCAGATGTTATCTTTCTGTGGCACTCCAGGAAACCAACAAGCAAATGCCTGAGTGTCCAAGAAGACTGTTGTCATGACCTTTATTCTTCAGCGATCAGCTTTTGCTTTGCCTGGACCACTTCCACCTCTTGGTAGGCAACCATTGCTTTGGTTGGTTTTGCTGCAGGGTTTTACTGGTAAAGCCATGTTTCATCTCATATTACAATTCTTTAAAAGAAATGCTTCATCATCCTACTTGATTAAAATTTCTATTGAAGGCCAGACACGGTGGCTCATGCCTGTAATCCTAGCACTCTCTGAGGCTGAAGCAGGTAGAGCTCAGGAGTTCCAGACCAGCCTGAGCAAGAGAGAGACCCATGTCTAAGAATATCCCGGCCTTGTGGTGGGTGCCTGTAGTCCCAGCTACTTGGGAGGCTGAGGCAAGAAAATCACTGGAACCCAGGAGTTTGAGGTGACTGTGAGCTGTGATGCCACAGCACTACCAAGGGCAACAAATGAGATTCTGTCTCCAAAAATAAATAAGTTAATTAATTAAAATACAATAAAATAATATTTCCATTGAAATCTCTGCTCTTGTCTGAAGCTGACCTGGCACTAAACAATGCAACATTTTCTCAACTTTAATTTTTCAGCTGGACTTGTGTAAATGACCAATTAAAATGTCTGTGATATTGTTTGCAGCTTACGTTGCTAATTGTTGGTCCTCTTCAATTAGGGAACAAACAAGATGAATTGGTTCCTTCATATTGATGAGGGCAGTCTGCTTTGTGGGCTTCCTCTTCAACATTGCCTTGTCCCCTCTTAAAAATGAGTTAACCATTTGTAAATTGCTAAATTCTTTGGGGGCCTTGTGTCCATAAACTTTTTGTAAAGCATCAATGATTTCACCATTCTTCTACCAAAGCTTCACCATAAATGTGACGTTTGTTCTTCCTTCCATTTTAACAGAGTTCATATTAGCAGAATTCATGAGAGGGGCTCTTTCCAAACTGATGTCTTATCCTTCCTAGTGCCTCACATTAGATCCTGTTCAGACATTTTATAACAAGTTAGTATAAGTTTATTTTGTCACCAAAAAATATTTCAAATACATGCATAGTTTCTCATAATATAAATTTTTTCATAAGCTTTTGGAAGATGCCTTGTATAACCACCTCCGTAATGGTAATGCTCTAACCGGTCATTTCTACTCTAAAATTAAATCTTTTTCTATTGTTCTGCATTGATTTTCCAATAATGTTTAGAAATAATAAATTTCATTTGGTAAGTTTAATTCAAGTTACTACTATAATATCAAGTCCAAACTCAACGTGTTACTAGAGTATCTTCTTGCATTTTCTAAAGATGGTAAGAAAGTATTTCCCTCATAGTTTCCACAAAGAGAGCAGCAGCATCCATTTGTGTTGTCCCTTGCTTGAATCTTAGGGCTGAACTTTTTTAACTTGATATGAGAACAATCATCAGGAGACATGGAGCCAGATAAACCTTCTCATGAAAGTTTTTATTCAGAAGCCTGGGCATCAGAGAGTTAATAAGTGTATTTCCTTGTCAGTCAATTTCAGCCCACACAGAAAATGACCAAGAGGTTGGTCATGACAAGCTAAGAAAATTAAGCCTAAGATACAAGTCCCATTCAAAAATTATTTTTATGAAGTAAAACATTTCCCAAGAGAGAGGTTTTCAAGAGAGATATATTTTCATTGGAAATAGGAGTTGAAGGTTACTAGAATACTTGAAAAATCATATTTGTAGGGAGGTGGAGGCAAGAAGGCAGACTAAAGCCAGCTTTTTACAGAGGCTTCCGACCAGAAGGAGACTTAAAGGACAGAAGTTAAGCAAGTAAGCTGATGGTTTGGAGCTTAGCCAAGAGAAGATTAAAGAATGCACATCATCCTTGCTGAGCTGAGATGCAACACCCAAAAGAAAATCAAAAGGTACAAAATCCACCACCAAGCAGACAGGAGTCCCCTGGCCCACAAGAAGGGTTCACATTTTACTCCATATGAACAAGCGAGCAGAGTTCAAAAATCCTCCCACTCTATCCCACAGGAGAGACCCCCCCAAAAAACTGGACCTCCTACCCCTACTAGGGTGCTATGGCACTCTCCTGCCAGGCATAAAACTGTATATATTCTCTATCTACAACTCTGAACTACCAGGATTCCACCCCCTTGAGGTCTGGAGGTTTGTCAGCCATGGAGTCCAGATTTTGGGGCACTTCTTTGAGAGGAGTGGAGGGGGGAAAGAGCCAGTGCTGCTCTATGCTGACTCTGTGGCATGAGAGTGAGTAGAAGACAGTTAGCTGAGTGAGAATCATATAGGAGTTGTGGTTTCCTGAGTTGCAGACTAGCGGCAGTGGCAGTGGGAAGGGTCACATCCCTGAGGCCATTCTGGAGACACACCCTGTCTCTCTGGGCAATCAGAGGTACCAGGCAGAGGTACCAACCTGTGAAGAGTGCAGCTCACAGACTTACAGGGAGGGTCTGTAAGTAGACTGCTTATCTAATCATAATAGCACTTAGCCCTCAGGGGAATATAGCTGAGACAAAGGCAGTGGGTGAACAGAGGCTTGAATTGACACCTGAGTGTAAAGTCTAATTGATGCTTGCTGCCTGGGGCTGAGTTTTGTATCAGCTCTAGCAGCATCTGACCTGCAGAGGAATTTAGCCGTGCTCTGTCCTGTTCTGTCAGCACCTTCAACCAGGTGTGGGACTGGAACTGAGTGAATTGTCCCTGCCTATAGTAAATGCCAAAGGTACCCTGGCTGAACTCAGATCTCCTGGTGACTCAGGCCAGGCAGTCGTAAACCCAGGGAGCAGCTGCTCACTGGAGTGAACTGGGTCACAGCCCTGTGGGATTACCAGTGACTGGGCGCAAGGTAGGGAAGGAGGTATCAACCTTCCCAGACTAATTCATTTGATAGGTGGGTCCTTCTGCCTTCATGGAGCACTGGAGTGAGTCATATCTGAGCTGCCAGAAGAACCCTCCTATCTAGTTGCCGGAGAATTTTTGAACTATCCCACCTGAGGCCGGTACTGACTGCGACAACTGATTTTGACCCCTTAAAATAGGCAAATCATCCAAGGACTACACAAGGTGGCACCCTGG
Source organism: Galago senegalensis (assembly GCA_963575145.1). Taxonomy (NCBI): domain Eukaryota; kingdom Metazoa; phylum Chordata; class Mammalia; order Primates; family Galagidae; genus Galago; species Galago senegalensis. Next base: position 9,774 of record CAUYTI010120108.1, read on the forward strand.
GTGTATGGTTGAGGGAAGGTTTGATTTTCCGTGCTCAATTGTTGTTTGCGGGGGGGCAGGGAGACTTAATTGCTGGTATTTCTCCATAGCTGAGACTTCAACCAAGAGTAACTGAATCACTAGGGTAGAACAGAGACCAGCTGAAAATGAGACAGAACCACTTAGCCCCACAACACCAATCAGGTCCCTAGTCTCTCAGGCCATAACACCGTAACACCATAGGGGTCCTTGACAAAGCTCAAGGGGGAAAGCCAAACAGGGTAAAATAATCCTTGGGTAGAATCAGCAGAAAAGCTCCGGTAATACGAATAACCAGAGTAGATCAACCCTCCCAAGAAAGGAAGTGGAAGATGTAACTGTAACATCTTCATAAACAGATTGCTGAGATTTCAACAATTGAATTCAGAATTTGGATTGCAAATAAGATCAATAGAATAGAGGCAAAGATAGAATTAGAAATTCAAGGAGCATTCCAAACGTCCACTCAAGAATTCAACAAATTCAAAGACAAAACCACCAAAGATTTTGAAACATTGAGGCAAGAGATTGCAGCCCTCAAAGATTTGAAAAACACAGTAGAATCCCTTGATAGTAGAATGCAGCAGGCAGAAGAAAGGATCTCAGACATTGAAGACAAAGCTTTTGAATGTGCCCAAGCATCCAAGAAGAACAGAAATGAAAAGCAAAGATGGGTCATTCTCTCAGAGAGCTCTGGGATAATTTGAAGAAAACTAATATTCACCTTATAGGAATCCTTGAAAGTGACGAAGTTGCTTCACAAAACACAGAGGCTCTTCTGCATTAAATTATGAAAGAAAACTTTCCAGATATGCCAAGAGATCCTGAAATTCAGATAGCAGACAGCTTCAGAACCCGAGCATGACTCATCCTGAATAAGACAACCCCCAGATACATCATAATTAACTTCACTAAAATTAACATGAAAGAGAAAATCCTAAAAGGAGCTAGATGTAAAAAAATCAGAACCTACAAGGGGAAGAATATTAGAATGACTGAAGATCTCCCTGCTGAAAACTTTCAGGCTAGAAGAGGGTGGTCATCAAATTTTAATCTCCTAAAACAAAATAACTTTCAACCCAAAATCCTATATCCAGCTAAACTGAGTTTCATGTATGATGGAGAAATTAAATACCTTAATGAGATTCACATGTTGAAGAAATTTACCATAACTACGTCCAGGACTCCAGGAAGTTCTCAGACCTATCCTCCATAATGACCAGTACAATCCTTGACCACAAAAGTAAACTCACTCAGAAACTTTTGATAAAATTCTAACTTCCACAGTGGCAAAAGGATTAAAAAGGTCCACAGGACTTTCAAACAACTTGATACCCAAAATTTTACCAGGTTTATAAATAATTTCAATGAATGTGAATGGTTTAAATTATTCTCTAAAGAGGCACAGATTGGCTGATTGGATATAGAAACTCAGACCAGACATCTGCTATATTCAAGAATCTCTCATTTTACCTTAAAAGATAAATATAGACTCAAGGTGAAGGGATAATCATCTATATATCAGGCAAATGGAAAGCAGAAAAAAGCAGGTGTTGCAATTTTATTTGTAGATACAATAGATTTTAAACCAACAAAAGTAAGCAAAGACAAGGATGGCCACTTTATATTTCTTAAGGGTAATACTCAATATGATGAGATCTCAATTATTAATATCTATGCACCCAACCAAAATGCACCTCAATTTCTAAGAGACACTCTAACAGGCATGAGAAACTTGATCTCTCTCAGCTCCATCATACTCAGAGAATTAATGCTCCTTTAGCAGTGTTGGATAGATCCTCCAAAAAAAAGCTTAGCAAGGAAACTTTAGATTTAAATTTAACTATTCAACTTTTGGATTTAACAGACATCTACAAAACATTTCATCCTAACAAAACTGAATACATATTTTTCTCATCAGTCCACCAAACACATTCCAAAATTGATCACATCTTAGGTCACAAGTCTAACCTCAGCAAATCTAAAAGAATAGAAATTATCCCATGCATCTTCTCAGACCATCATGGAATAAAAGTTGTAGTAAGTAACAACAGGAATCTGCAGAAGCATACAAAAACATGGAAGCTAAATAACCTTCTGATGAATAATAGATGGGTCAGAGATGAGATCAAGAAGGAAATTACCAAATTTTTAGAACAAAATAACAATGAACACAAGAGTTATCAGAACCTCTGGGATACCACAAAGGCAGTCCTAGGAGGGAAATTTATAGCATGGCAAGCCTTCCTCAAGAGAACAGAAAAAGAGGAAGTTAGCAACTTAATGGGACATCTCAAGCAGCTGGAAAAGGAAGAATATCCCAATCCCAAACCTAGCAGAAGAAAAGAAATAACCAAAATTAGGGCAGAATTAATTGAAATTAAAAACAAAAGGATTATACATCAGATTAATAAATCAAAAAGTTAGTTTTTTGAAAAAGTCAACAAAATCGATAAACATTTGGTCAACCTAACCAAGAAAAAGAGAGTAAAATCTATAATTTCATCAATCAGAAATGTTTAAAATGAAATAACAACAGAACCTTTAGAAATTCAAAAAATCCTTACAAATATTATAAGAAATTTTATTCCCAGAAATATGACAATCTGTAGGAAATTGACCAATACTTGGAAGCACATCATCTCCCAAGACTTAGCCGGAATGCAGTGGAAATGTTGAACAGACCTATATCAAGCTCTGAAATAGCATCAACTATACAAAATCTCCTTAAAAAGAAAAGCCGAGGACCAGATGGCTTCACGTGAGAATTCTACCAAACCTTTAAAGAGGAACTAATACCTATATTACTTAACCTGTTCCAAAATATAGAAAAAGACGGAATACTACCCAACACATTCTATGAAGCAAACATCACCTAACAAAAGACGTGAAAAACAGTCAAGGACTCTATTCCATTCACAATAGTGCCAAAGAAGATGAAATATTTGGGAATTTACCTAACAAGGAGATGAAAGATCTCTAGAAAGAGAACTATGAAACTAAGAAAAGAAATAGCTGAAAATGTTAACAAATGGAAAAACATACCATGCTCGTGGCTGGGAAGACTCAACATTGTTAAAATGTCCATAATACACAAAGAAATATATAATTTTAATGCAATCTCCATTAAAGCTCCACTGTCATACTTTAAAGATCTTGAAAAAATAATACTTCATTTTATATGGAATCAGAAAAAACTTCAAACAGCCAAGACATTAATCAGAAATAAAAACAAAGCAGGAGGAATCACATTACCAGACCTCAGACTATGCTATAAATCCATAGTGATCAAAACAGCATGGTATTGGCACAAAAACAGAGAGGTAGATGTGTGGAACAGAATAGAGAGCCAAGAGATGAATCCAGCTACCTACTGTTACCTGATCTTTGACAAGCCAGTTAAAAACATTGGGTGGAGAAAAGATTCCCTATTTAATAAATAGTGCTGGGCTAACTGGTTGGCAACCTGTAGAAGACTGAAACTAGACCCACACCTTTCACCATTAACTATGATAGACTCTCACTGGATTAAAGATTTAAACTTAAGATATGAAACTATAAAAATACTAGCAGAAAGTGTAAGGAAAACACTTGAAGAAATAGTCCTGGGAGAAAATTTTATGAGGACCCCTCAGGCAATTGAAACAACATCAAAAATACACTATTGGGATCTGATCAAACTAAAGAGCTTCTGCACAGCCAAGAACACAGTAAGTAAAGAAAGTAGACATCCCTCTGAATGGGAAAAGATATTTGCAGGTTATGTCTCTGACAAAGGTTTAATAACCAGAATCCATAGAGAACACTAACATATTAGCAAGAAAAAAAAAAACAAGTGATTCCATCTCAGGGTGTGCAAGGGACTTGAAAAGAAATTTCTTTAAAGAAGATAGGTGCATGGCCTTCAGATATATGAAAAATGCTCACCATTCTTAATCATCAGAGAAATGCAAATCAAAACTACTTTGAGATATCACCTAACTCCAGTAAGATTAGCCCATATCACAAAATCCCAAATCCAGAGATGTTGGCGTGGATGTGCAGAAAAGGGAACACTTCTACACTGCTGGTGGGAATGCAGACTAATTCATTCCTTTTGGAAAGACATCTGGAGAACACTCAGAGAACTAAAAATAGACCTGCCATTTGATCCTACAATTCCTTTATTTAGTATATATCCAGAAGATAAAAAATCAAATTACAACAAAGATATTTGTATCAGAATGTTTA
>CAUYTI010120109.1:0-26735 GCA_963575145.1 Galago senegalensis
ACAGGCGCCCGCCACAATGCCCGGCTATTTTTTGGTTGCAGCCGTCATTGTTGTTTGGCGGGTCTGGGCTGGGGATTCGAACCCGCCACCTTAGGTGTACGTGGCTGGCGCCTTAGCTGGTTGAGCTATAGGTGCCGAGCCGAGCTTGGTAATCTTCAGCAGAGAGACGCCATGCTGGTGTTCTGCAGGCAGAAGAGGAGACAGAGTCAGAGTAAGTGTGTCTGTGATAGAACGCACATGCTTTTTGTCTGCCTTATCCTCCAGCCTAATATAAGGCTGAGCTTGTGCCTCTCAACACCACAGGTGTAAAGACTGCCAATTCACCAATGCTCTCATTTTGTGAGGTCTCTCATGCTTGTTAGAACTAAATCCCTCTCCATGCCCTTCTTACCAGGGTGTTCCATTACAGGTATTTTTTATAACTCTCACTCCTACTAGCCATATGCTATACGGGCTGCTACATTTCAAAATGTTTCTGGCAACTAGAAGCAGGTGTCTGCTGGCAGCTTGAGTATGACTCACTCTGGTGCTCTGTGAGGTCTTTAGGACCCACCCAGCAAATGAATTAGTCTGGGAAAGTTGATGTCTCCTTCCCCACCTTGCACCTCTGTCACACCCAGTCACTGGTAACCCAACAGGGCTGTGACCCAGTTCCCTCCAATGAGCAGATGCTTCAGGGGGTTGTGCCTGTCTGAGTCACAGGGAGATCTTTGTCGCCTCAGCCAGTCTGCTGCTCTTTGCCACCATTCAGCACAGGGAGCTGAGGCCTAACAACCTTTCGTGCTTAATGGAGGCTGAGGTGGTTCACTCAGTTCCAGCCCTGCCCCTGATTGATGTTGCTGACACTTACATTTTGGTAGAATTTGTTTCTGTGCTGGCTATATTCCCCTGTGAACCAGGTGCTGCTTGAGTTCATAGAAACTGCGATTCAGCCCTGGTCTGTGCTGCTGACTGGAGCTGGCATCTCTATCTTAGCTACAGTCTGTTTTGTGGCCAGTGCAGTTAGAGCTCACACTTAGCTCTCAGTTTCAGCCTCCTACTGCCTGCTTTTGTCTCAGCTATGATCCCCTGAGGGCCGGGTGCTGCATAGGCTCACTAAAGCAGTCCTTCTGGCTCAGCCCTGCCCTGGGTATATGCTGTCTCTGCATAGGCGCTAGCATCCATCCCTACTGTTCCCCGCCCAGCTGGTACTGCTTCAGGCATACTCTTTACTCAGGGGGCCTAGGTTTCCGTCCCAGATCTGTTCCACCAGTGACTGCCACCAGAGAAGATACCTGGCTTCCTCTGGATGCCCAGAGAGGCAGGGAGTGTCTTTCCAAAATGTCCACAGGGGGTTGAGCTCTTTTGTTACTGCTGCTGCTGCTGCTGCTGTTGCTGCTGCTCTGTGCCATGGGGCACCTCCTCTCCCTCTCCTGTATGGTTCCCTCAGTTCAGTTCACCGTCTTTTTACTCCCATGCCACAGAATCAACACAGACCAGCAATAGCCCACGCCTTGTCCACACCTCTTGAGAAAATGCTCAAGAATCTGGACTCTGTGGGGGACAGGCTTCCAGACCTCGGGGTGAGTGAGAGTGGAGGGGAGTGCTGGGAATTCAGAATTGCAGGTAGAGAATATATACAGTTTTATGCCTGGCAGGAAAGTGCCATCGCACACTGGTAGGTTCTCTCTGGGGAAGGAGTTCTGGTTTTTAGAGGGTCTCTCCCGTGGGATAAAATAGGAAGGGATCTGAACTCTGCTCACTTGTTTGTATGTAGAAGTTATACTGTGAGCCTTCTCATTGGTGAGGGGACTCCTGTCCACTAGGCGATGAATTTTGTACCTATTGTTTGTTTCCTTGGGGTCGCAGCTTGCCTCAGCAGGGTTGATGTGCCTTCTTGAACCTTCTCTCTTGGCCCAGCTCCAGACTGTCAGCTTGCTTGCTAAACTTCTGTCCTTGAACTGTCCTTCTGGATGGAAGCCTCTGTAGAAAGCTAGCTCTAGTTGGCTATCTGACCTCCATCCCCTTCCAGTAGCTTTTTGAGAAATCATGAGTGAAAGGTAACTTTTTGAGACTTGGTGTGTCTGTAGATGCTTTTATCATACTTAACTATGATTTTGAAGGCATTGCTTCATTGTCTGAGCTCAAAAGTTGCTATCAGTAAGTCTTCAGTTATTCTCCTTCTCAGTATTTTAAGATTTTCTCTTTATTACTGGTTTTAAGCAATTTGACTGTATTATATTTTGGTATGGCTTCCTGCTTAGTGTTTGTCATACTGTTTCTCCTTTTTTTGTTTTTTGTTTTATTTATTTTTTTTGAGAGGCAGAGTTTCAATCTCTCATCCTTGGTAGGGTACCATGGCGTCATAGCTTATAGCAACCTCAGACTCTTGGGCATAAGCAATCCTCTTCCCTCACCCTCCTGAGTAGCTCAGACTATAAGTGCCTGCCACAACTCCCAGCTATTTTTTTTTTTTCTCCAGTAGAGACAGGGTCTCACTCTTGCTCAGTCTGGTCTCAAACTGAGTTCAAGTAGTACACCCATCTCAGCCTCCCCAGTTGCGAGGATTATAGGCATGAGCCACCCCGTCCAGCCCTGTCAAGCTTTTTGAGGTTCCCAAGATCCCCTCCAGATTTAGTAATTCAATGGGCAGATAATCAGGACTTACCGTATGGTCACAGTCATGGCTGTGATTCATTGCAGTGAAAGGATACGTATCTAAATCAGCAATCTTCCATGGGTCCTCTTTCAGTGGAGCCACACATGATGTGCTTAATTCCTCCAACAAAGAGTTTTGATGATATGTGTACAATGCTGTCTGCCAGGGGAACTTACTAGACTCAGTGCCCAGGCTTTTTATTATGGGCTGGTAGTATGGGTACCCTCTGCCTAGCATATACCCAAATTCCAGACTTCAGATAAAACCATATTGATTACATGGTTTAGGCACAGTGAACCACCCTTATCATCCAAGAAATGATGAAAACTGTCTGAAATCTAAACTTCTAGAAGCTGGTAAAGACCAGACTTGCAAGCAGGGTTTTCTAAGGGTAGCCATCTCAGGCTAACCATTGTAACTCTGCACATGTGAATTTATAGTTTTCATCACGTAAGGGAAAATTTTGGCTTTTATTATGTATTTATTTATTTATTTATTTTTGAAACAGTAGAAATGGTAGGGTGCTGTGGCTTCACAGTTCACAGCAACCTCAAACTCTTGGACTTAAGCGATTCTCTTGCCTCAGCCTCCCAAGTAGCTGGGACTCCAGGTGCCTGCTACAATGCCTGGCTGCTTTTATTTTTTAAAAAATATTCTTCTGACTCCCTTTTTTCTTTCCTCCAGAAATTTTAATTGCATGTATATTAATTAGGCTATTTGATGTGCCATGCCTTAATTATGCTATGTTCATTTTTCCCCCTCTCACTTTTCATTTTAGGTGATTTCTATTGCTACATCTTCAAATTTAATTACCCCCCCCCAATTATCTAATATGCTGTTAATACTATCTAGTGTATTTGTCATCTCAGATAATTGTATTTTTCATTTTTAGTGGTTTGATATGAATGAATCCTTTTTTATATTATCCATGTCTTTCCATACTGTGATCATATTTTCTTCTGCAGATACATTTGAAGATATAGAGTATACTTATGATAGCTGTTTTTAAGGACTTTTTTGATTAATATCTGTGTCATTTCTGTGTCTGTTTTAATTGATTTTTCTCATTATGAGTTGCAATTTTCTACTTTTTTGCATGCCCATTAAGTTTTTAAAAATTATTTTGAAAAAATGCAATGCTTTATTATTTGTTATAGTCACCATTTTGTGCAGTAAATGCTTATTCCTTCTGTCTAAATGAAATTTTGTACCCTTTAATCAACCTCTTCCCTTTCCCCATTCACCTCCCTCCTCCAGTCTCTGGTAACAACTGTTCTACCCTGATGTCTATGAGTTCTACTGTTTTAGATTCTGCTTACAAGGGAGATCATGCAGTATTCATCTCTGTCTCTGATGTATTTGATTTGGCATAGTGTTCTCCACGTTCATCCACTTTGTCACAAATGACAGATTTTCCTTCCTTTTTAACAGTAAATAGTATTCCCTTATGAGTACATACAGTAGAACTTTGTAAGTTTGGTCGACATAAGGAGCTGGGCCTGCTTTACTGACATGCACAAGTGCTGCATGTCTTGTCTGTAAGAATTAGGTCAACTTGCAGAGGTCATCAGTGTAGGGAGATGGTCACCTGTGGAGGTTCTACTCTATATCTGTTCATCTCATGATGGACGTTTGGAAGGTTGCTTCCAAATCTTAGCTATTTTGAATAATGCTGCCATGAACAGTGGATGCTTCTTTGACATACTGTTTTTAATTGTTGCCCAGAAGTGGGATTGCTAGATCATATGATATAGTTCTATTTTTAGTTTTTATCAGGGACCTCCATACTGTTCTCTGTAACGGCTGTATTAATTCGCATTCTCACCAAGAGTGTATCAAAGTTTCCTTTTTGTTATAACCTCACTGACACTTATCTTTTTGATTGTAGTCATTTTAACAGATGTGTGTTGATACCTCATTATGGTTTAAATCTGTATTTCCCTGATGATTAGCGATGGTGAGCATTTTATCATGTACTTCTTGGCTATTTGTATGTCTTTTGAGCAATGTCATATCTATTTACGTCTTTTGCTCCTTTTTTAATTGGGGTCTTTATTTTCTTGCTACTCAGTTGTTTGAGTTCCTTATATATTATTTAACATTAGACCTTTATCAAATATATAATTTGCATATGTTTTCTCCCAATCTGTGGGTAATTGTCGTCTTTTCTGTGTAGAAGCTCTTTAGTCCCTCCAAACCTTCCCTGTTTTTTGCTTTTTTTTCAGTGAATAGTATTTTTTGGTTCTATTGATAACTGATGGAGATTGGATCTATGAATTATTTGTAATTTTAATTTATTCATTTATAAAACTTTAATGTCATGCTGAAATTTTATAAATTTTTAAACATTTTTTTAAAATTTCAGATTAATGTGAGGGTATAGATTAGGTTACATTGTTTGCTTTTATTAGGTTGAGTCTAACAAATGCTTCATACCCAGAAGATACGTGATATACCCTGACATTATGCCTGTTAGGTGAGAGCAACCAGTCCCCCCTTACCCCCCTTCCATACTTGAGTTTATGTTTTTCTTTTGTCTGGGTGTGTTGTATTTGTTCATGTACTGGTTTCATATTAGTGCTGAATACATTGGACACTTTTCCATTCCTGTGATACTTAACTAGTAGAATGTTTTCCAACTCCATCCAGGTTAATACAAAAGATGTAAAGTTTCTGATCTTTTTTATGGCTAAATAGTATTCTGTGGTATATATATACCATAGTTTATTAGTTCATTCATGTGCAGATGGGCATTTGGGTTGATTCTACATTTTGGTGATTGTGAATTGAGTTGTGTGATAACTTTTTTTTTGCTCTTATTGCCTGTGCTTTGGAGTAGTATCCAAGAAATCTTTGCCCAGACTAATGTGGAGCATTTCTCTTTTGCTTTCCTCTAGTACTTTTATAGTTTTAGGTTTTAGATTTAAGTCTTTAATCCATGTTTAGTTGATTTTTTTTGTATGGTGTTAGATAAGAGTCTTAATTTTTTTCTATTATGGGTTAATAAAGGGTACATATGATTAGGTTACATTATTTGAGTTTGTAAGATAAAGTCCAAAGTCTGAGTTGTAGTTGAGTCCTTCATGCAGGAAGTATGCTACATATCCTGCTATATTGGATGTGATAGGTGGGAACTAAATGAACCTCCTACCTACCCCTTCTTGAATTTAATTGTGTTTTTCTCTTGCATGGGCCTGTAGTAGTTGGTCTATTATTTTCAGATTAGTACTGATATATGGGATGGTTGCTTTTCCATTCTTGAGATATTTTACTCAGAAGAATATTCTTCAGTTCCATCCATGTAAATATGAAAGATGAAAAGTCCCCATCTTTTTATAGTTGAATAGTAGTTCACGGTATACATGACAGTTCATTAACCTATTCATGTACTTCACAGTATGACAGTTCATTAACCTACTTATGGTTGAATAGTACTTCGCAGTATACATGACAGTTCATTAACCTATTCAGTACTTCACGGTATGACAGTTCATTAACCTATTCACGGGTTGATGGGTTGTTTCTACATCTTTACAATTGTAAATTGAGCTGCTGTAAACATTTGAGTGCAAATGTCCTTATGGCAAAATAATTTTTTTTCTTCTGGGTAAATGCCTGGTAAGGGGATTTACTTACTAAATGGGAGGTCTACTTTGAGTTCTTTGAGGATTCTACACACTTCCTTCCAAAAAAAGGGTGTATTAGTTTGTAATCCCACCAGCAGTACATGAGTGTACCACTCACTCTCTCTGCCCACATGCAGCATCTGCAGCTTTGGGACTTTGTGACATGGGCTGTTCTCACTGGGGTTAGGCAATATTTCAAAGTGGTTTTGATTTGCATTTTTCTGATAATTAGAGATGATAAGCATTTTTTCATATGTTTGTTGGCTTTTCATCTGTCTTCATGGGAAAAAGTTCTTTTCATGCCACTTGCACATTGATTGATGGGGTTGTTTGTTCTTTTTTGTTAATTTGCTTGCGTTTTGTCTATTCTGGTCACTAGCCCTTTGTCTGATTGATAACATGTTAATATCTTCTTCCATTCTGAAGGCTGTGAATATCTATCTTGTCCCATACTGAAGGCTGTCTGTTTGCTTTATTGGTTGTGTCCTAAGCTGTGCAGAAGCTTTTTAACTTGATCAGGTTATTAGTATTATTATTATTATTTTGCTGTTGCTATAGTTGCCAATGGGGTGTTCTTCACGAATTCTTTCCCAAGGTAAGTATCCTTAAAAGTTTTTCCCACCCTATTTTTCCTCTAGGGTTTTTATTGTTCATTTATAGATTTAAATCTTTTATCTAGTGTGAGTTAATTTCTGTAAGTTAGTGAGAGTTGTGGGTCTAGTTTCAATCTTTTACATGTAGCTATCCAGTTTTTCCTGCACCATTTATTAATTTTATTCTTCTGCATGTAGCTGACCAGTTTCCCTAGCATCATTTATTGAAGAAGAATAATGTGTATTGTAGTCACCTTTGTTGAAAATCAATTGACCATAAATGTGTGTGGTTATTTCTTGGCTCTCTGTTGTGTTCCACTGGTTAATATGTCTGTTTTTATAGAGGGCTATGCTGTGTTGATTATAATAGTCTTGTAACAGATCTTCAAAGTCAAGTAGTGTGATGACTCCAGCCAGGCTTGTTCTTTTTGCTCAAGGTTGCTTTGGCCATTCAGTGTCTTTTGTTGTTCCATATGAATTTTAGGACTATTTTTTACATTTCTGTGAGATTGAAATTTTCATAAGAGATTGTATTGAATCTGTATTTTCACTTTAGGTAGTATGACAGTTTAACAGTATTCTTCCAGTTCATCAATGTGGATATCTTTTTGTTTATTTATATTTTTTATTTTATAGTTTCAGGATATAGGTATTTTACCTCTTTGGTTAAATATATTCCTAAGTATTTTTTTTCTTATTCTATTGTGAGTAGGATAGATATTTTTTTCCAGATAGTTCATCGATAATATAAAGAAATACCACTTGTTTTTTATGTGTTGATCTTACATTATCAGTCCTAACAGTTTTTTGGTAGAGTCTTTAGTATTTTCTATATGCAACCAATAAACAAATGATCATACTTCTTCCTTTCCAATGTGGATGCCTTTTATTTCTTACTCTGGCCGAATTGCTCTGGCAAGGACTTCCACTATTATGTAAGTAGAAACAACAAGATGGGCATACTTTTATTGTTCCTGATCTTAGAGATTCTAAAAGTTTTGAACCTTTCTGGCAGTGCATGGTGGCTCACACCTGTAATCCTAGCACTTTGGGGGGCTGAAGCAGGTGGATTGCCTGAGGTCAGGAGTTCAAGACCAGCATTAGCAAGAGTGAGACTTTGTCTCTTAGCTGGACATTGTAGCAGGCACTTGTAGTCCAGGCTACTTGGGAGGCTGATGCAAGAGGATCACTTGAGTCCAAGACTTTGAGGTTGCTGTGAGCTAAGACACAATTGCTGGCCAGCACGGCCAACAAATTAAGATGTCTCAAAAAAAAAAAAAAAAAAAAGCTTTTAACTTTTTTAGCATGGAATGTGATAATCAGGCTTTTTATATATGGTCTTTATTATATTGAGGTATATTGCTTCTATGTGTGATTTATTGAGAGTTTTATAATGGAAGGGTATTGAATTATGTTAATTGCATTTTCAGCCTCTGGATATAATTGTATGGTTTTTGTCCTTCATTTTGTTAATGTGATAGATTTCATTTATTGATTGCATATTTTGAAACTTACTTGTATAGCAGTGAATAAAACTAGAATTCTTATAATCAAATCTCACTTGATTATGGTGAATGAGCCTTTTAATGTGCTGTTGAATTCAGTTTTCTAATATTTTGTTTAGGATTGGCTTATAATTTTTTTTCCTGTGGTGTCCTTGTCTTACCTTGGGTCATGATAATGCTGACTTCATAAAATAAGTTTGGAAGTATTCTTTCTCCTTCAGTTTTTTGGAAGAGTTTGAGAAGGATTGATCCTAGTTCTTTTCTAAATGTTTGGCAGAATTCAGCAGTGAAGCATCCTGGTCTTGGGTTTTTCTTTGATGGGAGACTTTTATTACGGATTCAATTTCTTACTCATTATTTATTGATCTGCTCACATTTTCTATTTCTTTATGATTTCGTATTGGTAGGTTGTATAATAGGCATTAGTCCATTTTTTTCTAGACTGTGCAATTTGTTGGTTTTATTATTTTCATAGTATATCAGAGAATATATTATTCCACTCTTCTGACCTATAAGATTACTGCTGAGAAATCTGCTGATAGTTATATTGGAGCTTACTGTATATGATAGGCACTTATTTCTGCTTACTAAAATATTTCAAGTAGGTTAAAATAAGTAGAACAGTCACAATGCAGTTTTTATACTCTTGCCTGTGTTTATAGTTTCTCTTTGGGTTTCCTCAGAAGTAGGCCATCTGATAGCCCCAGATAGTAGAGTGGGCAGGTGAACTTGGGAAGAGATAGTAGCCAAACTAGAACTGTTATCAAGCAAGTTACCTTTGTGGACACCTGGAGTACTTTTGGAAAACTCTGGGATCCTCAGAATTATCCCACCAGAGGAGCAAGGAAGTTGGGGTATTTACATTTGGATCCATTCATTCATTGGTTGAGGACTGCTCTTTGGTAGAATTAGAGAACGGGAGTATTTTCAGGTTCTTACAGCCTATGTAATGCACAGGTATGGCAAATGGATTCCAAAAATCAGAGAATGTTCTTCAGTAAAGAAATGGACATGCTGGAAGCTGGAAATTGTCCAGCATCACCAAAGGCATTGCAGAAGGAGGTATGAGTAGAGCATTAACAGCTACAATGTAAATGAACCATTTACATTGAGTAACTCTCTGCAGCGGGGAAGATTTATAATATAATTGGGAATTGTATAGCTGTTCTTGGATCTCCAGAAACAAAAGCTTGCTTATATAACTTAGGAGACTGTTGTTTTTTGCCTCACATACATGTTGGTAGAAGTGGAACATATGTGATGATTGCAGACTTACTATGTAATAGAACCATACTTTAATTCAGTGGGAAGCATTGATTATAATTCAAGTCTAACTTGAATCCCTTGCCCAGGTAAGGAGCATTACTGATTTTGGACAGTTTTACCTACAGACATGATTCTGTCAGACCTCTGAAGCAGAATACTGTTAGTGTTCATGTGAAGGTAACTGAACCACACCAATATCCACTAACAGTGTGAGTGTCTCTTTGCTGGGCACTCTTCTAAAGGCTGTCTTTACATGCCTTAGCTCACTGAAGTTTCATAGTAACTTTGTGAAGTGGTAACTGTTGTTGTTATTCCTATTCTCTAGATGAAGATTCTTAGGCACAAAGAAATTAAATGATTTCCCTCCTGTTGCAAAGTAATAACTGAGCCATGATTCTAAACTGTACTCTTTCTGGGCTATGATCCTAGCCATTTTGCTATAGTGTCAGTAGTAGTAATAGCAATAATAACATTAATGACAGTGCTGTAAGCCTGAGTTCTTGCTATATGTCAAACACTTTGCTAAGGGCTGATCATATGTGGTTGATATTATTGTTAATACCATTCTAGAGATGAGGTAATGGAGACACCGTTAGTAAAATGGCAGAATGAGATTCTAACACATGTAGTCTGATGCCCAATTCTCTCAACTCTGTATATTGTATTCCTTTTAGTATAACAATATAACTACATGTTCATCTATAGTCATATGTCATTTAATGACAGGAATATGTCCTGAGAAATGTGTTAGGTAATTTCATCATTGTGTGAACATTATAGAGGATATTTCACAAAACTAGATGGTGTAGCCTAATACACGCCTAGGTTATGTGGTAGAGCCTGTTTCTATCTTAGGCTACAAACCTGTACAGTATATCACTATACAAATACTACAGGCATTTGTTTATCTAAATGTGGAAAGGATTTGTTTTGATTTCATTATAATTTTAAGAGACCATTGTCTTTTCTTGACTAATTTGTCATTATACATACATGACTGTACTTGAAGGAGAAGGATCATAGGAACCAAAGAACAGGGCAGTCATTTCTTTTTGCAGTGTATTTGATTATTGATACAGCTTTCCATATCATTAAAGTGACAACACTTAGGTATTATTTTCTGGGCTTTTGGTTTTGATTTTTGAGACAGGATTTTACCTGCCACCCAGGATAAAGTGCCCTGGCATCATAGCTCACTTCAACCTCAAGCTTCTGGGCTCAACCAATCCTGTCTTAGGCTCCTTAGTAGCTGGGACTAAAGATGTGTGCCACTACACCCAGCTAACTTTTCTATCTTTTTGTAGAGACAAGGAATTGCTATTGCCCAGGCTGGTCTCAAATTCCTGGCTGCAAGTGATCTTCTATCTAGATCTTCCAAAGTGCTAGGATTATAGACAGGCATGTGTCACTGCAGCTGGCTGTGGGTTTCTTATAATTTTATTAGTGTCTTCCAAGAACTATTTTCATGGTTTTAAATGTTCCCTCCAAAATTGACATTGAACTGTAGTTACCACTGTGACTATATTAAAAGGTAGGACCTTTAGGCAGTGATTATGCCATGAAGGTACTGCTCTACTGAATGGATTAATGTCATTTTCAAGGGATTGAGTTCATTATCATGAGAGTGCATTGTTATGAAAGTGAGCTTTGCCCTCTCTGTCTCTTTCTCTCATCCTTGCTTATCCTGCCTTCCATCATGGGATGAAACAACAAGAAAGCCCTCACTAGAGGCCAGCACCTTGATATTGGATTTCCCAGCCTGTGAGAAATAAATTTCTTTCCCTTATAAATTTTCCAGCCTGTAGTATTGTTATAGCAACACAAAATGGACTGAGACACCTATAGAGGGCAGTAGAGACATAGCAGTGAGTTCTTTTCATAACCTACATTTTTTAGGAAGCACGAAGGAAATTGGATTTAGGTGAGCTTTATCTGTAATTCTCATATACTTCTATAGTGACTCCTACACAAATACAGGCTTATAGATGTAATAAGTATTGGATTACTTGAGTGAAGTTCATTCATTTTTGTGAGAAGGTGAACAACAGAAGCTGACTGGCATAGATAAACGATCTGAAAGTAGTTCATGCAGTTGTAAAGAGAAAACAAAGGTGGTTTTCAAATTTGAAATGTAGATTCATTGTTAGAAAATAGATAGTTTCTTTGTGTTCTTACCAGTAAGAACAGTACTGGTACTGGTACTTTTCTACCAGTAAAGGTAGGAAAAATGATTCAGTAGCTCATAGAAGATAGAATTAGGGAAACGTTTTAACAGACCAGGCATAAACAAACTTTTGTGTTTTTGCATAGGAAGATGTTATAATCATATTTTGAAACTATTTAATAAGGATATATGTGATTTATCTTTATTTGTTTACATGAAACTTTGAAAGTAACACATAATTTTGCTTTTTATCAGTTTTATAGTGAATTAGAATAAAATGTATGACCAAGTGTAGACTAATTGTTAGTGTCAGGAACAGTCTGTTCTATACATTCTTCCCCCCCACCTTTTTTTTTTTTTTTTTTTGAGACAGAGTTTCACTTTGTCACCCTTGGTACGGTGCCATGGCATCACAGCTCACAGCAACCTCCAACTCTTAGGCTTAAGCGATACTCTTGCCTCAGCCTTCTGAGTAGCTAAGACTATAGGCTCCTATCACAATGCCCGGCTATTTTTAGAGATGAGGTTTTGCTCTAGCTCAGGCTGGTCTCAAACCTGTGAACTCAGGCAGTCCACCCGCTTTGGCTTCCCAGAGTGCTAAGATTATAGGCATGAGTCACTATGCCCAGCCTTTTCCCCAATTTTTTAAATTATACATTTACATGACATAAATTTTAATTTACCAACTTGACCATTTTAAATGTGCAGTTCAGTGGAATTAAATACATTCATAATGCTGTGTAACCAACACCACCATTTATCACTAGATATTCTCTGAGTTTGTAAAACTGAAACCCATTAATCAATAACTCCCCATTCTCTCCTCTGACCTTCCTGGCAACTGCCATTTTACTTTCTATCTCTTTAATTTAAACTATTATAATTACTTAACCTGAGTAGAATCATACAGTATTTATTTTTCTGTGACTAGCTTACTTCTCTTAGCTTAATATCCCTAAGGTTAATTCACACTGTCAAAATTTGGGGGGACTTTTTTGTTTTATTTAGAGATGGAGTCTTATCTATAGCCCTGGGTAGAGTGCTGTAGTGTCATAGCTCACAGCAGCCTCAAACTACTGGGTTTTAGTGGTCCTGTCCTCTTGCCTCAGCCTCCCAAGTAGGTGCCTGCCACAAGCCCTACCAAATTTTTTTAGTAGGGATGAGTCTCACTCTTGCTTGTTCTGATCTCTTGAACTCATGAGCTCAAGCAATCTACCTGACTTGGCCTCCAAGAGTGCTACAATTACAATTACAATTGTAATTACAATCACTCTCCTTGGCCAGAATTTTCTTTTTTCTTTTTTTTTTTTTAATGCTGAATACTATTCCATTGTATGGTTATACTACATTTTACTAAATTTATATCTCAACATGGTATATCTTAGAAAGTGTCTGATGTACACTTGAGAAGAATGTGTATGCTGTTATTAGGTACAGTGCTGTGTGGGTGTCTGTTAGATGTGCTTGGTTTATTGTCATAGGACCTCTTTGTTCTTACTTTTGTCTTATTGTTCTTTCCACTATTTTCAGTCTGTTTCATTTAATGAACTGTTATTATAGAATTATCTGTTTCTCTCTTCAATTCTGTCAGCTTTTGCTTCATGTATTTTTAAAATCTTTTAATTGGTACATAAATGTTTATAACATTCTTTTGCTATGTTCAGTCATTTATTAATATATAATATCTTTTTTTGTCTCTTATAATGCTTTTTGATTTAAGTCTTCTGGTGCTAGTACAGCCATCTCTGCTCTCTTGTGGTTACCATTTATAAGAAGTATCTTTTTCTTTTTAATTTCCATTCTGTTATTGTTCTCGGAGCTAACTGCGTCGATGCAGAGGAAGACACTGCAGACGAGATGATTAATCTGAAAAAGGAGGCTGAGGCTCACTCTGGCCCTCAGCGACCACCTGTCTTTATTGATTCTCTTATATACTCTAAAACATCCAATAAAAGTTTAAAGTATCAAAAAGTTAAGACAGCAAAGTAAGATCACGAATTCCAATTCAATACAATTACTGTTAATCACGTATACAATTGATACAAATTAAGTACATTTTACGTGGGGCTGAGTCACAAAGATGCCAGATTGCTGTTCCATTGGCCCATTTCCTTGAACTAAGACCAACAATTATTATGTTAATGAGGAGAAAGGAACAAAGTTCAACTGTCCAGTGCCTCAACAGGTGTTTAGCTGCCAGCTACAACCCAGCATAGTCCTCTGGCAAGTTCCATTCTAAGAACATTTCTGCTTTTCAGCTGGCCCAAGCATGTTCTCAGAATGAGGAAATTTCCATCTTAGTTCCATGTTCCATGGGGAGCAAATGAGGCCAAACTACCATGTCTGAGTGTGGGGGGCTGTACCCCTTCACATTCTGTTCGTTTCTTTAGATGTAAAGTGAGTCTGTTACAGGCAACATATGGCTGGATCCTGTTTTTCCTTATCCATTCCACCAATCTGTTTTCTTTTATTTTCTTTCTTTCTTTTTTTTTTTTTTTGGTTGGGGGCGACGGAGTCTTATTTTGTCACCCTTGGTGGAGTGCTGTGGCATCATAGCCAACAGCAACTTCAAACTCTTGGGCTCAAGCAATCCTCTTGCCTCCCCCATGGAGATGGGGGTCTCGCTCAGGCTCAGGCTGGTCTTGAACTCCTGAGCTCAAGCAATCTACTGCCTCAGTCTCCCAGGTGCTAGTATTATAGGTATGAGCCACCATGCTTGGCTGACCAATCTGTTTTTAATTGGAGGGAATACATTTCAATCTAGAGTAATTACTGGTATGAAGAGACTTCTGTCATTTTGCTATTTGTTGTCTATATGCCTCATTGCCTGCATTACTATCATATATTTAGTTGCATTATTTATTTATTTATTTATTTTGAGACAGAGTCTTACCATGTGGCCCTTGGTAGAGTGCTGTAGGTGTCACAGCTCACAGTAACCTCAAAGTCTTGGGCTTAAGTAATTCTTTTGCCTCAGCCTCCCAAGTAGCTAGGACTACAGGTCCCCACCACAGTGCCTGGCTATTTTTTTGTTGTAGTTGTCATTGTTTGGGGGCAGGCCCTGGATTGGGTTCAAACCTACCAGCCTCAGTGTATGTGGCTGACACACTAGGTGCTGAGCTACAGGCATCCAGCCTAACACTCTACTTTAAATTTGTATCAGCTTAACTTCAATGACATACAAAAATTTGACTTCTTAATTTCTCCATTCCCACCCATTTTGATTATTGACATCACAGAATTACATCTTTTTACATTGTGTGCCCAGAAACATAAACTAATAATTCTTTTAATGCATTATCCTCTTAACTTATATAGAAAGCAAAATATAGTTAACTAAGTTATAATAATACTACTTTTAGACTAACACTTTCTAAAACGCATTAGTCTCTGAAATTATGAAAAAAAAAACCCCAAAGTAGAGTTAGAATAATAGTAGCTTTCTTAATTACCCATATATTTACCTTTATTGGCATTTTCTTTTCTTCATACAGCATCTAGTTACTGTTTAGTGTCCTTTCATCTCAAACTGGAAGGGCTCTTTGGAGTATGTTTGCATGACAGGTCTAGTGATATTAAATTTCCTCAGCTTTTGTTTATATCAGAATTCAGTAGAACCTCTGTAAGGTGACCATCCAAGGGACTGTAACAAACTGGTCAAGTATGGAGGTGATCAACATAAGGAACTTCCACTGAGTACTTGCGGCGCATGTCCAGTCTATGCAAATTAGGTCACTTTAAGTAGGCAATCAACATAGGGAGGTGGTTAACTGTGGAGGTTCTAGGGTGTCTTAAATTTCACCCTTACTTTGAAGGACACTTTTGCCAAATATGGGATTCTTGGTTGAAAGGTATTTTTTCTTTCAGCATTCTTAATATGTTGGTTTATTGCCTTTTGGCATCTAGTTTGTGATGACAAATTTGCATATAACCTTATTGATGATTTCTTACATGTCACAAGTTGCTTTTCAAACTGCTTCAAGATTCTTTCTTGGTCTTTTTCTTTTGAAAGCTTGATAATTTATGTATCTATATGGGTCTCTTTGAGTTCCTCTTACCTGGAGTTTATTGAGTTTCTTAGATGTTTTTATTCATACCTTTCATCTAGTTTGGGAAGTTTTCAGTTGTTCCTTCTTGAAATATTCTTTCTGCTCCTTTCTCCTTCTCTGATATTCCGACAATGCATATGTTGGCCCATCTATTGGTATCTCACAGGTTCTTCTTTTGCTCACACTCAATAAATTGTATTATTCTATCTTTAAATTCACTGCTTCTTTCTTCTGCCTTCTCAAATCTGCCTTTTAATCCATCTAGTCTATATTTCATTGTACTTTTTGACTCCAGAATTTCTATTTGGTTTCTTTTTAGATTTCCTATCTCTTTAGTGATATTCACACAGTATTTTTGTGCCTTTCTCAACATCTTCCTTAGTTCTTTGAGCATCTTTAAAACACCTTTGTCTGGAAGATCTAGCATCAGCTATATTCCACTGACAGATACTGTTGATTTATTTTTTTCTTTTGAATGTACCATACTTTCCTACATGTCTTCTCATTTTTTGTTGAAATCAGGATATTTCAATCCAATAATCTATTAACTCTGGAAGTCATATTCTTTGTCTTCTTAAGGACTTGCTGTTTTTGTTATTGTTTTGTTTATTTATTTTTCATCATTTTAGGCTGTCTCTGTTTGAAGGATTAGCCTGAGGACTAAATTTCAGATCTTCTCAGGTTTTCCTAAATATGAACCTTTCCCTGGGCATATGTAGTCACCTCCTAATTTTCCCCATATATGCAGTTGGCTTTTGAATGGCCTAGTCTTTAATGTCTGGCTCCCAAAGGGGCAAAAAGATAGAAATGAAGGGGTCGGAAATTTTGGTGCCTGCTCTTTAAATATCCTGGTAATCACTTTAGTTGGAGGGGGAGAGCCTGCAACAATGAGGGGGAAATGCAACAACAGTGTCTACCTGCCTGCTTCTTTATCTTCACTTCTGTGATCAGAAGCAGCAATCAGTGCTTAGAACACACTTGAGGGACAGGGTTATTTTTGCCCATTATTGTTCCCATATGCTGCGTGCAAGTTGCTATTTGTAATGCATGCACAGCTGCCTACCATGGGGCTAAAAGTGGAAAATGAATACCTGCTTATGCTAACACCTGAAACTGAGCAAAATTAACTGCAATTTACTATTTAAGTCTTTGCCTGGAAGTTGCAAGCCTTTATTAGACTCTAGAATTCCAAACTATTACATAGGACAAATTCTGCCAGTGCAATTATTATCTAGGTAGGGAGATAAATTTCTAGTGCTTCCTACTTTGCCATCATCGCAGAATCCTCTGATTGCATGCAGCTTATATATACAGTTGAGGGGTTTAATTATGATCAAAATTATGATGATCATACATTTTTTAGAAACCTTTCATCTATTTACGTTGGTATGAGCACCAGTAAAATTTAGTGTTTCCAAAGTGAAGTCTAGAGTTTTTAGTCTTGTTCTTTTGTGTATGATTATATTTTAAAGATTGAATTATAGAAATTTTAAGAAAAAGTTTATATCACAGCATGTAAAAGAAAAATGGTGGACATTGTATTGAGGAATTTATACTTTTTGTTATTTTATAAATCATGTGCTATGATCTTATAATGTTAAAAGATCTTAAAAGCTACGATCTTACAACATTGTAACATTTTATTTGACCTTTATTCTCTTTATGAAAGTAAGTTACAATATATACCAAAATCATTCATAGCATCTGTGACAGAAATTACATGGCTTCATTTGTGGTTGAAATGTGAGACACTGGGACAAAGGGTTTGTCAGTTTGTCCTTTTTGTTAGCATAAATTTTCTTTCCTTTTCACAATCATCCTGTCATTCCATTTCCCTTCATTCCCCTCTTTGTTCTCCATTCATTCACATCTCACATACTTCTCTTTTCTCATATAAGAAAGACTAGACTAGAAAAAGAATTGCTGTAGGAAATATTGTTACAACCATGTAATGTTAAAAAGTGGTAATGAAAATCCCAATGAGTGTGTCTCTTCTAATATTAAAAATAATTCTTCAGAGTTCCACTTTTAATATTGACAAAGTAGCACATGTCAGACTACCTTTCCTACAAATAACAATGGTAACTTTTGGAAAAAATATAAGAAACATGTTTGTGAAGTATAATAGGAACAACAGAAAGTAGGTTGAAACTGGAGGATGTTGACAGTTGGAAGACAGAGTAAGATAGAGCAAGGTTTTCATTCTTTGTGGATGTTTGCCTCAGAGAGCAGCCTAATCAGTGGTTGTGTAGAGGGGTGACATTTGAATAGAAACCACAGGATAGCATTTGGGGTGACTGTAGCAGCTAGATAGTGAGTATAGAGTTTGAGTCTCATAGAGGAGGGTACACCAAATTATGTATAAAATTCTTAGGAAGGCCTCACAGGAATTCTGGGAAGATGGCTGACTGGTAGCAACCCTCGGCAGAGGCTTCTAACCAGAGGGAGAAAAACTGCACAAAATTGGATTCTATGAAGCCAAAGGTGGGAAGCTGAGCCAAGAACGAAGTTTGGCAAGCTGTAACTCCAAGGAAAAGCATTCAAGAAAACAAATAGGTACAAAGTCTATTGACTAGAGGATAGGAGAGCCCTCCCTCAAGCAGGAGGCCCACCACAGGCTATCTGCTAGTGAGCAGGGAACAAAAGACCTCTCATTTTACCTCACTGGAGAGAGCCACGAACCACCAGATCTTTTTCTTCAGGGAGGTGTCACTTATGAACCTAGACACCACCAGGCATAAAATTGAACAGATATTTTCCCCCCACAAGTCCAAACTCCCAGTATACCCTTCCCCCCCTTGCATGGTGGTCTGAAGTTGCCCCCCTGCTGAACACAGAGTGTTTGATCTTTTCCTGAGATATTTGGGCATAGTGTGCACTGCCAACCCTCAGAATGGAATCTGTGACTAACGGGGAAGAAAGAGGGTGGGGGAAGAAAGTGACGCTTGGTGGGAGGAGGAGCAGTACCCTGGTTATGACTATGCCTGACCAGTGGTGGTGTTGACCCTTGGTTTGGGCTGTGTCTGGCAGGATGGTGTGCAGAACCCTGGGCTGTGATGGCACCCACAGTGGGACAGTAGTTGCCCCATGTGGACTGAGTTTGGCAGGCAGGGCTGGTCCCTAAGCGCTGGTGGGCCTGTGAGCAAGGCTTGCCAGGTGTGGACAAACCTGAGGGCAAGAGTGTGGTCCCCTGTCTCCAGTGGGGCAGTAAGTAAAGACTTATTGGGTGAGGACTGAGACCAGAAGGTGGGGCGTGGTGCCCTGACTTTAACAGAGCCTGTGAACAGAGGAGGCTAGCCAGGCAGTGGACTGAGACTGACAGGCAGGGTTGTGGTCCCCTGACTCGAACTGTTCTGGCAAGCAGAGGTTTGCTGGGTGTGGACTGAGACCAGTGGGTGGGGGCATGGCCCCTGGCCCAACTGGGCCTGTGAGCAAAGAAGCGGACAATACTGTGGCCTGAGTCTGGTGGGTGGGGGCATGGATCACTGTTTCCAATTGTGCTGTTGGAGACCCTTGAATTCTTCTCTGTTGTGCAAGGTTTGTTCTGCTTGAGACAATTTAATTGGAACTCATGTCTGGGGCTGTTCACTCTGGGACATTCTGAGGTTGACCTTCGAAGTTCTGTAGTGGAAAAGAACTGAAGGGTGGAGGCTGGATGCTGCAACTGTTTGTATCTCTTCACAATCAGGATTTAAACCTGATTGTGATGTGGCTTCTTAGGATAGGGTAGAGGTTGGCTGATATAAAAACAGAGCTAGCTTGCCCTGTCTCACCAAGTAGGTCCTCAGAATCTCTGTCCAAAACTCTGAAAGGGGCCTTTGTAAGGTTATAGGAGATAAGTCACAGTTACAAAGCCCAGCGCTTTGGTAAGGGGCTATCTCTACTACCTGGGAACCCCAATTCAATCTCACCATACTGGTTATAATAACCAAACAGTAGAAAATAAACATGATGTGGACCTAATAGAAGAACTCTGGCAATATGAATAACCAGAGTAGATCAACCTTTCTCCCTAACAAATGACAAAGGAGATACAACTGAAGATGCCAGGCATAGACACATGGCTGCAATGTCAGAAATTGAATTCAGAAAATGAATGGAAATAAGATAAATAGAATGGAAGAAAAGATATAAATTGAATTCCAAAGAGTAGTTCTAAAGTTGTCTCAAGAAATTAGCGAATTCAAAGCCTAAGTCACCAAAGATATGGACATAATGAGAAAAGAGATAGCAGAGCTGAAGGAAACGAAAAAGTTGAGGAGCTCTGAAATACAGTAGAATCCCTCAGTAATAGGCCTGACCAGGCAGAAGAAAGGATTTCTGAAACTGAGTACAAAGCTTTTGAACATTCCCAAATGCTCAAAGAGGCAGACAAATGGAGAGCAAAATCGGATCATTCCCTGAGAGAGTTGTGGTATCACTCCAAAAGATCAAACATTTGTCTTATACCAGTTCCTGAAGGAGAAGAGGATGGTCCTAAAGGTACAGATGCTCTACTCCAAGAGATTTTGAAGGAGAATTTCCCAAGCATTGTAAAAGATACAGAATTTCAGATAGTACACAGTTTCAGAACCCCAGCAAGACTCAATCCAAATAAAGCATCTCTTAGACATATTGTGATTAACTTTGCCAAAGTTAAGATGAAGGAGAAAATTCTGCAAGCAGTCAGGAGTAAGAAAAGCATCATCTACAAAGGGAGAAATATCAGAAGGACTGCAGATCTCTCAGCCCAAACCTTTCAAGCCAGAACAGGACGGTCATTAGTCTTCAATCTCCTAAAACAAAACAATTTCCAGCCCAGGATCCTCTATCCAGCTAAACTGAGTTTCATTTGCAATGGAGAAATCAAATACTTTAATGATATAGACATGTTAAAGAAATGTGCCATAACTAAACCAGCTCTCCAGGATATTCTCAGACCCATCCTCCACTATGACCAGCGCAATGCTCTACCTCCAAAGTAAACTCACCCAGAAATATTTGAACAAAACCCAACTTACACAGTGGTGAAAGGATTAAAAATGCCCACTGGAGATCTGCAAGTCATAACATCTAAAACACAACCAGGCTTATCAATTCTTTCAATTAATGTGAATGGTTTAAATTGTCCTCTAAAGAAGCACAGGCTAGCTTCTAGCCTGATACATAAACTCAGATGGGATATCTGTTGTATACAAGAATCTCACTTTACCTTAAAGGTTAAAAATAGACTTGGGGTGAAGGGATGGGCTTCTATAATACAGGCAAGGGGGAACCAGAAAAAAGCAGGGGTTGCAATTTTAGTTGCAGATATAATTAGCTTTAAACCAACAAAGATAAAGAAAGATGAGAATGGTCACTATATATTTTTCAAGGGAAATACCCAACATGAAGAGATTTTGATAATTAACATTTATGCACCCTACCAGGATGTTCCTCAATTTATAAAGCAGACCCTAATGGATATGAACAACTTGATATCATCCTGCACTATACTAGTTGGAGATTTTAACACCCCTTTGACACTTTTGGATAGCTCCTCCAAGAAGAAACTAAACAAAGAAATACTAGACTTAAACCTGACCTTAGAACAAATGCACTTTACAGACTTCTACTGAACATTTCATCCTAATAAAACTGAATATACATTTTTCTCATTAACCCATGGATCATCTCTAAAATAGATCATATCCTAGGACATAAGTCTAATCTCAAAAATCTAAAAGGGTAGAAATTATTCCTTATGTCTTCTCGGACCACAATTGAATAAAAGTTGAACTCAACAGCAATAGGAATCTTCATACTCAAACAAATTTATGAAAACTAAATAATCTTAGGCTGAATGATACCTGGGTCAAAGACGAGATTATGAAGGAAATCCCCAAATTTGGAGAACACAATGATAATGAAGACACAAATTATCAAAACCTGGAGGATATTGCAAAGGCAGTCCTAAGAGGGAAATTGATATCATTGGAAGCCTTCATCAAGAAACAGAAAGAGAGGAAGCCAAGAACTTAATGGATCATCTCAAGCAAGTGGAAAAGGAAGAACATTTCAACCCCAAACCCAGCAGAAGAAAAGAAATAACCAAAATTAGGGCAGAAGTAATGAAATTGAAAACAAAAGAATCAAGGGACCACCCTGCTCCCCCCAACCGGTCCTCAGAAGCCCCCTCCCTCAAGGGTCCTTTCTCAGATCCTGGAAGCATCTCTGTCCCCCTCACAGCCGGATCCAGCCCAGGGCACTCGGACTACTTCCCCAGCTGTTCCTCCTCCTGGACCCTGAGAAGCACCATTTCTGTTGTCAGTGAACTAAAATAAAATCTGAAGCCCAGAGCCAAGATGGCAGACTGCAGCCAGCTTTTTGAAGAAGCTCCTGTCCAGAAGGAGGCTTAAAGGACAGAAGTTTAGCAAAGGAGCTGAGCCAAGAGAGAAGATTGAAGAGTGCACTTCAATCTTCCTTAGGTGATCTGCAACCCCCAAAATACAATCAAAAGGTACGGAATCCACCACCAAATGGACAGGAGTCCCCTCCCCCCACAAGAAGGGCTTTCAGTTTACTCCATGCAAACAAGTGAGCAGAGTTCAAACATCCTCCCACTCTATCCTACGGGAGAGACCCCCTAAAAACTGAACCTCCTACCCTACTGGCATGCCACAGCACCCTCCTGCTGGACATAAAACTGTAAAACTGTATATAGTCCCGACCTGCAACATTGAACTCTGAGGACTCCCACCCCTCTGTCCCCTGAGGTCTGGAGGTTTGTTACCTACGGAGTCCAGGTTCTTGGGTATCTCCTGGAGAGAAGTAGAGGGGGAAAGGGCTGGTGCTGCTCTGTGTTGACTGTAACACAGGAGTGGGGAGAAGAAAGTTGGCTTGGAGGAAGCCATACAACAACAGTGGCATCCTGAGCTGCGAACTGACACCATTCCAGATAGGTTTCTCTGGGCAACCAGAGGTTCTGGACAGCAGCCATAGGCTGAACGAATGGACTGGGTAACTTTTGTAAGTAAAGACACAATTAGCACCAGGCCTCAGGGGAACAGCTGAGACAAAGGCAGTGGGCTGGCAGAGGCTGGAATTGACACCTGAGTGTAAACTCTAATTTGCTTCAGGCTCAAAGCTGAGTTATACACCAGCTCTAGAAAGCCTATGAATTGCAGAAGAATTTAGACTTGAACGTGTGAGGCTATAATGACGCCATTTAGACAGAACGTGTGAGGCTATAATGGTGCCAACTTTCAAAGCATAAATTTTTCCCCTGCTGGACTGGACTCAGATTTCCCAGTGAGCACCTCGCCCTCAGGGGAATGCTGAGACAAAGGCAGTGGGTGGACAGAGGCAGGGATTGACACCTGAGTGTAAAATATAATTGCTGCCCAGGGTTGAGTTGCTCATTAGCGGTAACAGCCTCTGACTTGCAGAGGAATCTAGCTGCCAACAGAAGGCAAAGGGCTGGAATTAAGAGAACGTTCACAGCCTAATTTAAACATGCATAGCCCCCTTGCCAGACATAGATTTCTGGGTGATTTTGGCAGTTGTAAACCCCACGAGTAGTTGCTTACTGGAATGAATAGGGTCACAGACCTGGGGGATTACGAGTGACTGGGTGCAAGGTGGGGAAGGAGGTATTAACCTTCCTAGACTAACTCATCTGCTGGGTGGGTCCCTTTGCCTTCACGGAGCATTGGAGCAAGTTATATCCGAGCTGTGAGTGGACCCCTCTTATCTAGCTGTTGGAAACATTTGAACTGTTCCACCTGAAATGGGTGCTGACTGAGACAAGTGATTTGGACCCCTTAAACCGGGCAGACCACCCAGGGACTATTCAATGGGACACTCTCAGTGTATGGTTGAGGGAAGGTTTGATTTTTCTTACCCAATTGTTGTTTATGGGGGTGGGACGATTTAATTGCTGGTATTTTTCCACAGTAGAGACTTCAACCAAGAGTAAGCGAATCACTAGTGTAGGACTGAAAATAAGACAGAGCCACTTAGCCCCATCACACCAAGCAGGTCCCCAGTCTCTCAGGCCGTAACACCATACAGGTCCTTGACAAACATCAAGGGGAAAAGCCAAATGGGATAAAACAATCATAGGGCAGAATCAGTGGAAAAGCTCTGGCAATATGAATAAACAGAGTAGATCAACACCCCCAAGAAAGGATGTGGTTGGTAATATGAATAACCAGAGTAGGTCAACCCCCCAAGAAAGGATGTGGCAGATGAAACTGAAGATCCCCTATATAAACAGGTAGCTGGATATTAGAAATTGAATTCAAAATTTGGATTGCAAATAAGATTAATAGAATAGAGGCCAGGATAGAACTAGAAATTCAAGAAGCATTCCAAAAGTTCACTCAAGAATTCAGCAAATTCAAAATCAAAACCACCAAAGATTTTGAAACATTAAGGCAAGATTGCAGCCCTCAAAGATCTGAAAAATATGGTAGAATCTCTTGGTAATAGAGTGCAAGAGCCAGAAGAAAGGATTTTAGACGTAGAAGACAAAGCTTCTGAATATGTCCAAATATCCAAGGAGAATCAGAAATGGAAAGCACAAATGGATCATTCTCTCAGAGAGCTCTGGAATAATTTGAAGAAAACATCGCCTAATAGGAATCCCTGAAGGCAATGAAGTTGCTTTCCAAAACATAGAGACTCTTCTTTATGAAATTATGAAAGAGAACTTTCCAGATATGCCAAGAGATTCTGAAATTCAGATTGCAGACAGCTTGAGAACCCCAGCATTACTCAACCCAAATAAGACATCCCCCAGACATATCATAGTTAACTTCACTAAAGTTAATATGAAAGAGAAAATCTTGAAAGCAGCAACACATAAGAAGACCATAACCTACAAGGGAAAGAATATTAGAATAACTGCAGATCTCTCTGCTGAAACCTTTCAGGCAAGAAGAGGGTGGTCATTGACATTCAATCTCCTAAAACAAAACAACTTTCAGCCCAGGATCCTGTATCCAGCTAAACTGAGTTTCATTTATGATGGAGAAATTAAATACTTTGATGACATCCATGCATTGAAGAAATTTTCAATAACTAAAGCAGCTCTCCAGGATATTCTCAGACCTATTCTCAATAATGACCAGTGCAATCCTCCACCACAAAAGTAAACTAACTCAGAAACTATTGATCAAACTCCAACTTCTACAGTGGCAAAAGGATTAAAAACGTCCACTGGACTTTTGAACAACTCGATACCTAAAATGTTATCAGGCTTATCAATAATTTCAATCAATGTGAATGGCTTAAATTGTCCTCTAAAGAGGCACAGATTGGCTAATTAGATACAGAAACTCAGACCAGACATTTGTTGTATACAAGAATCTCATCTTACCTTAAAAGACAAATACAGACTCAGGGTGAAGGGATGGTCATCTATATTCCAGGCTACTGGAAATCAGAAAAAAAGCTGGTGTTGCAATTTTATTCTCAGATACAATAGGTTTTAAACTAACAAAAGCAAGCAAGGATGGCCACTTTATATTTGTTAAGGGAATTACTCAATACTCTCAATTGATGAGATCTAAATTATCAATATCTATGCACCCAACCAGAATGCACTTCAATTTATAATAGAGATTCTAACTGGCATGAGCAACTTGATTTCCCCCAGCTCCATCATAATCAGAGATTTTAACACGCCTTTGGCAGTGTTGGATAAATCCTCCAATAAGAAGCTTAGCAAAGAAATCTTAGATTTAAATTTGACTATTGAACTTTTGAACCTAACAGACGTCTACAGAACATTTTATCCTAACAAAAGTGAATATACATTTTTCTCATCAGTACATGGAACATACCCCCAAATTGATCACATCTTAGGCCACAAATCCAACCTCAGCAAATTTAAAAGAATAGAAATTATTTCAGGCATTTTCTCAGACCATCTTTCAATAAAAGTTGAACTCAGTAACAATAGGAATCTGCAGACTGGTACAAAAACATGGAAGCTAAATAACCTTATGCTGAATGATAGATGGGTCAGGGACAAGATTAAGAAGGAAATTACCAAATTTTTAGAATGAAATGACAATGAAGATAGGAGTTATCAGAACCGCTGGGATACTGCAAAGGCAGTCCTAAGAGGGAAATTTATAGCATTGCAAGCCTTTCTCAAGAGAACAGAAAGAGAGGAAATTAACAACTTAATGGGACATCTCAAGCAGCTAGAAAAGGAAGAACATTCCAATCCCAAACCCAGCAGAAGAAAAGAAATCACCAAAATTAGAGGAGAATTAAATGAGATTGAAAACAAAAGGATTATAGAACAGATCAACAAATCAAAAAGTTCTTTTTTTGAAAAAATCAACAAAATTGATAAACCTTTGGCCAACATAACCAAGAAAAAAAGAATAAAGTCTCTAATCTCATCAATCAGAAACGGTAAGATGTAATAACAATAGACCCTATAGAAATTCAAAAAATCCTTAATGAATATTACGAGAAACTTTATTCCCTGAAATATGACAATCTGAAAGAAATTGCACAATACTTGGAAGCACATCATCTCCCAAGACTTAGCCAGAATGCAGTGAAAATGTTGAACAGACCTATAACAAGCTCTGAAATAGCATCAACTATACAAAACCTCCCTACAAAGAAAAGCCCAGGACCAGACAGCTTCACATCAGAGTTCTACCAAACCTTTAAAGAGGAACTAGTACCTATATTACTCAACCTTTTCCAAAACATAGAAAAAGACGGAATACTACCCAACACATTCTATAAAGCTAACATCACCCTGAGCCCCAAACCAGGAAAAGACCCAACAAGAAAAGAAAATTATAGACCAATATCACTAATGAATATTGATGCAAAAATATTCAACAAAATCCTAACAAACAGAATCCAGCAACACATCAAACAAATTATACACCACGACCAAGTG
>CAUYTI010120110.1:0-28827 GCA_963575145.1 Galago senegalensis
ATGGCATATATAATACAAAATATACTAAAATAAAATATATTTATAAAAAAATAAATATATTTGTTTTCACACTAAATATAAATGAACTAAATATTCTAATTGACGTCTGTGGCCATCCAATTGTATTAAAAAAATTCAGCCTGCCCACAGTGTTTCATGCCTATAATCCCAGCCCTTTGTTTTTTTGTTTTTTTTTTTTGAGACAGAGCCTCAAGCTGTCCCCCTGGGTAGAGTGCCATGGCTTTACAGCTCACAGCAACCTTCAACTCTTGGGCTCTAGCGAGTCTCCTGCCTCCGCCTCCCAAGTAGCTGGGACCACAGGCACCCGCCACAACACCCGGCTATTTTTTGGTTGCAGCCGTCATTGTTGTTTGGTGGATCCCGGCTGGGGATTCGAACCGCCACCTTAGGTGTACGTGGCTGGCACCTTAGCCGGTTAAGCTATAGGCGCCAAGCCAATCCCAGCCCTTTGAAGGCTAAAGCAGGAGGATTAATTTTAGCCCAGGAATTCAAAGCTATAGTGAGCTATGATCATACCACACTGCACAGAGAAGAAAACAAAAGGCAACAGAGAAAGAAAACAAAAGGAAAAAAATTCAACCATTACAAGAGACAAAGGTATATTTTACATATATATACATTAAAAAGTAAAATTAAAATTCTTTCTCTCTTTCTCTCTCATTAAAAAAGATAAAAATAAATAAAATTAAAAGATTCCAAACTTTTTAACATGTAAATACTAACACTATGATGCTTCTGTGGCTATATTAACATCAGGAAGTAGACTTTTTAAAAACTAGCTTCACTAGAGATAAAGAAGGGCTTTAAATCTGATAAAGGAAATCAATGCACCAGCAATATGTAATTATTCTAAATTTTTGTGCTGCAAATAATATAGCTTTGAAAACAGATTAGGTTTAAAGTAATAGAATTAAAAGAAGTTGATAAATTTGCAATTATTGTGAAAGACTGAAACAATTTGTTCAAGAGTTGACAGACAGACAGAAAAATAAATAAGATTTGATAACCACAACCAACAAAATAAACTTAATATTTGTAAAACATCACACCCAGTAACAACAAAATGAACATTCTTTGCAGGTGCACATAAAATATTTACCAATAATGATTTCATGCTGGATTGAAAAACCTCATCTAATTTTAGAGATTAAATCATTCAGAGTATGTTCTTTGATCATAGTAGAATTAAAAATTAATAACAGAAGATACATCAAAAATTCACAACAGCTTGAAATTTCAAAATCACTTCTAAATAACTCTTGATTCAAAGAAAAAATTATGAAAGAAATTTTTTAAATATTTTAAATTTTACAATAATAAAAATGCAATAAATTCAAACTTGAGATGCAATCAAAGCAACATTTAAGAGGCAAGCATAGTGTTAAATACAATGTTAGGAATAAAAAAGCTTTAAAATCAATGGCTGAAAAAATTAACTCAAAGAGTTAAAGAAACAGGCCAGGTGTGGTGGCACACGCCTGTAGTCCCAGCACTATGGGAGGCCGAGGAGGGTGGATCACCTGTGCTCAGAGGTTCGAGACCAGCCAAGACCCCCCTGAGCTAAATGAGCCAGAGTGAGACCCCATCTCTACAACAACAACAGGACAACGAGACAGCAGGACCTTGTGATCCCAGCTCCATGGGGGGCAAGAAAACACTACAGGAGGAAGAAGTAATTAAAAAAAAAATTAAAAAAAAAAACCTTCAAAGAAATAAAGTTGAAATAAAAAAAAATTAAAAAAAAGAGTTAAAGAAACAAAGAATGGCAAATCTTAAAAAGCAAAAGAAAGGAAATAAAAAGAGAAGAAATAATGAAATAGAGGAAAATCTATATTAAAAAATTGACAAAGCTAAAAGTTAGCTACAAATAGGTTAATAAAATTTATTTTTTAATTTTTAATTTTTTTATTAAATTATAGCTGTGTACATTAATGCATTTATGGGGTAAAATGTGTTGGTTTTATATACAAGTTGAAATACTTTTATCAAACTGGTTAACATAGCCTTCGCTGCATTTTCTTAATTGTGTTTAGGCATTTATACTTAGTAGATTCAACATGTACCTTTGTAAAATACACCATAGGAGGTTAATAAAATTTAAAAATTTCTAGGAAGACTAATCAAAAAAATAAAAGGAGGAAAAATGGCCAATACCTGTAATAAAAGTAAACACTTCCAAAGACCTTATAGACAATTAAAAAATAATAATAAATATATAGTCTCTAAGGCCAGGCATAGTGACTCACACCTGTAATCACAACTCTCTTGGGGGCCAAGGGAAGAAGATCACGTGAAGCCAGGAGTCCCAGACCAGCTTGGGCAACATAGTGAGACCCTCTTTCTCCACAAGAAACTTTTCAGCTGCATGCCTATATTCCCAGCTACTCAGGAAGCTGAGGTGGGAGGATCAGTTTGAGGCTGCCGTAAAGCTATAATTGCACCACAGCACTCCGGCCTGACGGCCTAGGTGACCCTAACTCTAAAAATGTATGTGTGTGTGTATATATACATAAATAAATAAATATATATATGTATATATATATATATGTACACATACACACACACACACACATATATATACATAAAATTAGAAGTTTGACAAATTTTCAGTTACATGAAATGGATAAATTTCTTTAAAAAATTATACTAAAATAGATGCAAGAAATAGAAAAATTTTAATAGTCATCTGTCTATTATGGTAATTGGATCTGTTATTTTAAAAAGCTTTGTGTAAAAGGGCTCCAGGCCTAAACGGCTTTACAGGAGAATTCTTATAAACATTTTAAGAAGGAAAAATACTAATGTTACATAAATGCTATTGGACTATTACATAAATTCTATTAGATGAAGGGGAAAAAAGGACGCTTTCTCAGCTCATTTTATAAAACAGGATGACCTTGATACAAAAGTCTGACAAAGATTTTACAAGAAAAGAAACAGACCAATCCAACTCATGAACATAAGTTACAAATCCTATACAAACATCAGTGAATCAAATTCAGCAATACAGAAAACAAATGCAGTACAGACATGCAAGATGTTTCCCAGGGAAGTTTGGGGTGGTTTACCATTTGCCAAACAACTGATGTAATTCACAACATTAATAGAAATAAAAAGGAGAAAATTCATATGATTGTTTCAATAAATGTAGCAAATACATTTGTTGAAATTCAAAATCCATTCATAATTTTTTAAACTTTCAAAAGAAAATAATAAATATAAAAACAGAAATAAGTCAGGTAGGAAACAAAACTATAGTACTAATAAGCCAAGTATGGCAATACATACATGTAGTCCCAGCTACTTAGGAGGCTGAGGCAAGAGAATTGCTTGAGCCCAGGTTGGAGGTTGCAATGAGCTATGATCACACCACTGCACTCTGAGAAAATAAGGCAAGATTTTGTTTTAAGAAAACAGAAAAAAGATAGTACTGATAAATCAAAATTATGGTTTGTTGAAACAACAGCAAAATAGAAAATAACTAGTTAACCAAAGCATAGAAGAAGGGAACTAAAATGATTTGGGAAGCAATCATTGAAACAGAGAAAATTAAAGCAAATAGAGACTATTGAAAATGTTGACAATCAGGAAAAGTGGGTAAAATTTTCAACAAAATATAATTTTTTAAATTGATATCAGTAGAGAGAAACAATGTAAATGAACCAATTTACATAAAAGAAATAGACAAAAGTCTCTAAAGAGTTATCTAACAAAAGGGCACCCTGTCCTGATGGCTTCCTATGTAACTTTCATCAAACTTTTGAAGAGTAGATAATTTATGATACGATGTAAATTGTTCCAGAGGTTAGAAAAACAAAGTTCTCTTTTTTACAAACTGAGTATAATATTGATAAATAAACTGGATAAAGATAGTAGAAAAAGAAGAAAATTATGGACTAATGTTACTTATGAATATTAAATAAAACAATCAGAAAATAGAATTTAAAAGCATATTCAAAATAATAATACACAAATGCCAAGTGTAATTTATTTCAAAATTGCCAACAGTATTTCAATATTAGAAAATCTATTAGTGTAGTTTGCCATATTAGATTTAAAGAGGAAGTTCTTTATCATTAACTTTACACATACTCTCTCTCTCTATATATATATATTTTTTTTTTTTGAAATAGATTCTTACTCTGTTGCCAGGGGTAGAGTGCCATGACATCATCATAGCTCACAGCAACCTCAAATTCCTGGGGTCAAATGATTTTTCTGCCTCAGAGTAGCTGGGACTACAGGCACCCACCTCAATGCCTGGCTAGTTTTTCTATTTTTGTATTTTTAGTAGAGATTGGGTCTTTATCTTGCTCAGGCTGGTCTCATAATCCTGAGCTCAAGCAATTCACCTGCCTTGGCCTCCTAGGGTGCTATGATTATAGGCGTGAGCCACCCTGTCTTGCAATGCATATATTTTTGACAAAAATCAACATCCATTCTTCATAGTAAACAATTAGTAAAATGGAATTAATGTATTATATATTCATATCAAATATGAAAAAGGTAGCAGACTTGATGGTCACAAGAATTGGGACAATTAGAAGTCTCATATACTCCTGGTGATGGTATAAAATTGGACAACCACTTAGGAAAAGCATTTGACAATTAAACACATACCTACTCTAGATGTGTATATATCAACTAAGATAAACAGAAATATATAAACAACACAGATTACTATCCAGAAGATACTTGTTGGATGAATCAAGCTATATTGACAAAACAGAGAACATAGCCATTAAATGATTTGAACAGGATGTTCTTTCATAATATCTAAAAAATTCAAAACACCCCAATGTCCACCAACAGAAGAATAGGCAGAAAAATTTACATATTCATAACACAGAATACTACACAGCCATAAAACACATGGAAAAACTCAAACAAATCTCACAGATAACACATTGCAGAAAACAAGGAGACACAAAACAGAGCATAATACATGATTGCATATGTATATAAAGTTTAAGAACAGTTTAAACTAAATAATGTGGTAGAATGGCTTAGCGATTGCCTCTGGGAGAGGGAGGTGTGGGATTTGAGTAGGAATGAGCGTAAGAGAGCTTCTTGGAGTAATAGAAACACTCTAGTTCTTGACTGGGATGTGGGCTAAATCAGTACATATATTTATCAAAAAATAAAAAATATATGGATGTGTGTGTGTCTGTGTGTGAATAAACACGTAAGTGCACAGTTGACCCTTGAACAACGCAAGTTTGAACTGCAGGGGTCAACTTACGTGTGGCTTTTTCCTCAACCAAGGCAGACTGAAAATACAGTATTCACAGGGGATGAAACCTTAGTATTTGGGGGGCCCTATTTTCTGCTACGCAGGTTTTACAGTGCTGACTGTGGGACTTGAGTATGCACAGATTCTGGTACAGGCTGGGGTCCTGGAACCAATTCCCTGCATATTCTGAGGGACGACTGTATACATATATATGTGCGCACACACACATGCACACAATGACCTTGATTTTAAATGCCATTTCCCACTAAAAAATTGTGGGCCCCTTGGAGAAATACTTGATCCCCCCCCAATATATGTAAAACACATGGGGAGCTGGGAACATCTTGTAGCACAGAAAACAATGAAGTTGAAGTGCTCAAATACACATGGGGCAGGGGTCCAACTGTGACAGCACTACCAACTCTCGGACCCAGAATGTGAACAGCATACAAGTTTTTGCTGCATTATTCTTCCGACATTTTTATAAGTTTAAATTTTTTCTACATAAATGTTTAAAATATTCCTTACCATTGATGTTAGCTCTCAACACATTACTGTAAAAAAAAATGACAGAGGAAAAGAAGCAAACATTTGTTAGACCTTTTCTGCACTAATTGTTATTCAGAGTAACTAAATAGTCGGTGAGAGAAAAAATTTTTATAGAATCCCAGCTAAATAATAACATGAAATTATAGAATTAGAAGAATTACAATTTTTCAATCTCTAATGAAATAACACATTAAAATTATTATCATCAAAAGATACTAAAATCATTAGGTGAAAGATTAACGGGGACTGGGGTGGGGCCTGGATCGGATTGACAGCACATGAACCGGCTAATCAGTGTCACACCAGCTCCTTCTAAAAACATTGAACCTGAATTTCATGTAAACTCTTAACCTCAATACCATTTAATAAGGAATAGGGTGGAAGCTGTGGACCAAAAGCAAAATGTACAATATTCTATAGGACAAATTATTCAATTTCTCTATCAGATAATTTTTTTTTTTTTTGAGACAGAATCTCACTTTGTCACCCTCAGTAGAGTGCCTCACAGCAACCTCAAACTCTTGGACTCAAGAGATCCTCTTGCTTCAGCCTCCCAAGAAGCTGGGACTCCAGGCACCCACGACCACACCTGGATATTTTTAGAGACAGGGTCTTACTCTTGCTAAGGCTGGTCTCAAACTCCTGAGCTCAGGCAATCCAACTGCCTCAGCCTCTCAGGTATCAGATAACGTTTTCTTTTTAAAGGACGGGATCTGTTACAGAATAAAAGAGACACAGGAGAGATACAGTGGCCAAAGGCAGGCAATTTTGGACCTCATTTGGATCCTGTTTCAAGCTACATTTTGATAAAATTGGAGACATTTGAAAATAATTTGGGTGTTAAATAATAGCAAGAGATGATAGTTACTTTTTAGGGTGTAATCATGGCCTGATATAGCTATAGATGTAATTTAGAGATGCACATGAAGAATTTATGGGTAAAATGATATGCGATTTGCTTCCAATTACTCCGGCTCCTTCCCTTTAACTGGGGAGTGGGAGGAGGGAGCCAGGAAGGCGGAATAAATAAAACAATACTAGCAAAACATCCAGAGTCGCTGAAGCTGAGTGAGGAGTGGATGGGAGTGTATTATGCTACTGTTGTAGAAGCCCAAATTCAGGCTCCTAAATGACAGCCAGAGCCAACCACTGTGACGCCAGTGCTGGGAGATGGAGAAAGGTTTACTTGATTCGGCCAAAGCTTGAAGACAGGAGGACAAAAGTCCTCAGATGCATCTTCCCAAAGAAATGAGGCAAGGAGCTTTTACCTGGCTGGGGAATACTGGGTGGGAGGAGGATTTCAGGGAGCGGAAGGGGGAAACCTGCCTTGCTTTTAGTCTCAGATAATACCTGGAGTGGCCAGACCTCTGGGCATCAGAAGCTAATCACAACTTTCTCAAGGGGATTTGCTCCTTCCGCAAAATTAACTCACTGATTTTCCTTGGGACTCAGAGTCCTGTCTTCCTGCCTGAGAGAGAACAGTATATGAGCAGTTAGTAAGTTCTGTGAGCACAAGGGATGCTGGGCAGGGACCAAGCAGTCACCACACAGAAGGCCCACAAGGGCCTTGTCAGATCTTTTAGTCATTAAAAAGTACTGCACTAACATTTCAAGGAGGCCTCGCTATAATATTCTGTCTACTTTTGTTTGTGTTAGAAAACTTTTTCTTTTCCTTTCTTTTCTTTCTTTATTTTATTTTATTTATTTATTTTTTTGAGACAGAGTCTCATCTCACTTTGCTGCCCTGGGTAAAGTGTCATGGCCTTGTCATAGCTCATAGAAACCTCTTGCCTCCACCTTCTGAGTAGTGGGGACTGACTATAGGTACCAGCCATAACCTGGCTAGTTTTTCTATTTTTAGTAGAGATAGGGGTCTCACTCTTGCT
Source organism: Galago senegalensis (assembly GCA_963575145.1). Lineage (NCBI taxonomy): Eukaryota > Metazoa > Chordata > Mammalia > Primates > Galagidae > Galago > Galago senegalensis. The sequence goes on from CAUYTI010120110.1 coordinate 7,690, forward strand.
CAGGCTGGTCTCAAACTCCTAAGTTCAAGCAATCACCTGCCTTGACCTTCCAGACTGCTAGGATTAAAGGTATGAGCTATGACATCCAGTCATTTTCTTTTTTTCTTTTTAGAAAATAGAGTCTTGCTCTGTTGCTCAGGCTGATCTTGAACTCCTGAACTCAGGTGCTCCTCCCACCTCCCGAAGTGCTGGGATTACAGGTGTGAGCCACCATGCTTGGCCTGAAATTTTCTTAATAAAGAAGAAAAGGAAAAAGATAATAGTGGTTTGGCCAAGGATGTAGCAATCTGAGATCACTGGATAAGTCCGATACAGTTTGGCAGGAGAACTGGCAGTACTCCTTGGACATAGGCGACCAGCAGGGGCAGCAGCGATGTACTGTAAGTGGTTAACAGCCCAGGCGCCTGCCATGGTGCTGGGGGGACACCCCTGATTGTAGCATTTGCCAATGTTCATGATGAAACTACTCCCACCATGGCAGATTACAAACTGAACACAGACCTGGGAGGCGATGTGCACAGTTGTCTCTCCTCAGGATCCAAGCCTACACCAGCCCACCGCAGAATGGAAAAGGGATGGATCAAAGATGACGCCTGAATTTTTCACTTCATCCATTGGCTGGAGTAGCTGATATACTACACTAGATGAGTGAGAGCCATTGTAATTTGGGCATTAAAAACATTAAAATATACATGAGAATGAAAGAAGACCAATGTCTTAACAGTGGCTCTCCTCTGGTTAATAGTCAGGAGGAGAAGGATTCCTATGCACAGTGTTCTGACTGTAATATTTCAGCCCCGGTCTTCAGCCTCATTTCCATTTCTCTTGTTTCTCTTGCCAGCTTTTTGTAATTTTTCCTTCGGCCATCTCACTTCTCTAGAGGTCTTTTGCTTTAGACACAAATATCTACGTGTCCTCCACCTGAACAACCCCCTCTCCTTTTTTCTTTCTTCTTTCATCTGGAATGAACTCTTCATTTCATAAAACAATTTAAAGATCAGAGGGAAGCAGTAGTTTGGGGAGTGTTTCAGTAATTTGGTTACAAAAATGATGAAGGCTGGGATAAAAAACCTGAGAGCAAATGGGAAGGCGGTGGTGTGCAAAATATTAAAGAGATGGCGTGGATGAAAAGGCAGGATAGAGTCCCATCCCAGACTTCTGGCTTGGTGTCTAAATAGTAAATGCTGGATAGGGAGCAGGCTTCAGAGGCTGGAGGGGAAATAGGAGGTGTAGGTCGGGACGTATGAAAGACATCCACTTCTCCTCTCACCCTATAAGAGCCCGAGTGTTTGTAGGACAGGTTTTATTGTCTCACAAAGGAAGATGGTGCAGATTGAATTATAATGAATTCAGAAGAGACAAAGAGGGGGAACACAGATGACAGTGTAGACCACTGTGACCTTTCAAGATTGACCAGGAAGAAAAGGAGTAGGGGCTGCTGTGAGAGGAGCACAGACTACACAGTAGTCTGGTTGGAAGAGGGGTGGAACTGGAAGCCACGTCTGCACAGAGGAAATCGGGAAAGCTTGCTACTTGTTAAGGAAAGGGAAGGGCAGAAGGCTTGATTAGCAGACCCAAGGGGTGGCTGTTGGCTGATTAACTATTTGTTGATCGGTTTCAGATGAGATAACTGGAGCGCAAATGTATACACCCTCCCAGCCTTGGCAGAGCACAGGGAAAGCACAGTTAAAAAAGATGAGCATTAAAGATAAAATTGGACTCCCTTCTCCAGACAGAACTGATGGAAGGAAGAGGGTCAAAGAAGTAAAATAGCATCCCTCCTTTCTCACATGACAAATTATATAAGTAACAAAACTTAACGGAAGAACAGCACAATGTCAGAAGCTTTCATAGGGCAGCGGAAGAAATTTAATTCATACTTTGCTGAAAACGAATTTAGAAGTTTTGCTTTTTAGAAATGATATTTCCCCTAGGGAAATCAATGGAGGTCCTGACCAGCCAAAGAGAACTTTTGCTTTCCCTGACTGTTTCTGAGTGCGATCCCTCTCACTTTCCCAACTATTATAATTTTGGTTTTGATGTTTGAAATCATTTCCATCCGACATCTGGAACAAATACATGGCATTTCTAGGAAACCAGTTTTTGTTGTTGTTGTCGTTGTTTTTCCAAGTCAGTTATGTTTATAGTAACACATCTTTCTTGAAAATTCATGACTCTTCAAATTTAGTTTTGTACTCCAGCTCGGGAAATTGGGCATAGCACGGTGGCAGGTCGAGTGGGAAAGTAGAGAGAAGATGAGATTTTAAGTCGCAGCCTGGAGCTTGACTGTCAGCTCCGCCGGCCCTTAGCTCTGCTGCTTCCTTGCTCAATTCCCCAATAAAATGTGGATAAGAATCTCTGCCTCGTGGCACTTCAGTGAGACGGGATATTCCAAGTTTATGGTGCAATCCCTAGCACATAGAACCCTTTCGATAAACAGAATTCTCTAGTAAGTAAATTACATCAAAACAACTGAGAAGGAGTTAAGGTTGTCAACAATCTAATAAATACCCACTAATTTTGCTGCAGTTTCGGAAAAGAATTCAATACCAAAAGGTTTCAATACCAAGAAACCTTTATAAATCCAAAAATGGTCTGTAGAATAAAACCATGAAACTTGAGCAAGACAGGCACAGATACTTTTAGCAATAAACTGCATTCATTTTCTATTCCTGCTGTAACAAATTACTACAAACTCAGTTACTTAAATCAACACAAACGGATTACCCTATAGCCTGCAGATCACAAGCCCCACGTGGGTTTCAGGGGGCCAAAATCCAGGTGTCAGCAGGGCCATGCTGCCCATGGGAGTCCTGGGGAAGAATCCATTCCCTGGCTGTTCTAGAGTAGTGGTTCGCAACCTTCCTAATGCCGTGGCCCTTTAATACAGTTTCTGTGGGTCACGACCTATAGGTTGAGAACCGCTATTCTAGAGGCTATGTTGCTTGGCTCCTGACCCCTGCCCTATCAAAGCCTATCACTCCATTATATGTTCCTATTTTTTTCTCTCTACCCTGGTCCTCCTGCCTGCCCTTTATAAGGATCCTTGTGACTCAGTTGGGCCCACATACATAAACCAGGCTAATCTCCGTATCTCAAAATCATTAATCACATCTTCAAAATTCCTCTTGCCAGGCAAAATAAAATATTCATAATTCTGGGGATCAAGACATGGGCATCTCTAGGGAGTAGAGGGGTTATTTATCCAGCCTGTCAAAACACCCAGGACAAATTACACAGATAGGAATGACATGTAGAAAGTAGCAGTTTAACAATAAAGGATTTGAGATTAATTGGAAATTATAATCTATACCAGAAACAAAAAGGAAATGCTATGATTTAAACAGCAAATATGACACTGGAATAAGATAATAAGCAAGTTTGCTATTTATTTACAGCTGATAAGGACAGAGAAAGGCTATTACTGCTTTTATATAATGAACTGCAAGATAGACTCTAAGAGGGAAATATATAAAATGCAAAAATAATTGAAGGGGAAAAATAAGTCTTCTGAAAAAATGAAGGAATTTTAACTGTGTAGCTTGGGAATGGAGGGAGGTGAATAGCATAAATCTTAATAATTAATTGCAAGGGTATGGGGTGCGGGCCAGAGATAATTAGCAGCAAAGGTTGATCATGTACTCGCCAGGTTCACAGAGAGCTGAAAAAAAGAGGAAATGAGCCAAACTGCAGAGAGGAGCTGGGCTTTTAAAAAAGGAAGTTCTTGACCATGAAGATCAGACTACCAAGGGAAGCTGTGTAATCTCCATCCTTAAAGAGCTTTAAAAATAGTATAAACAGCCATCTGCACAAGATGATTTATGCATTGACCTTCAGGAGGCGGGCCCAGATCATCTCATGAAGTCCCTTCCAAGTGTGGGATTCTATGATTTAATCAGTATGTGATTTTTCTCAGCTCTACATTTTGTGAGATAACCAGCAGATGGAAGCCACAAATTCCCCAACATCATACCAAAATCATGGTTCCTCACACTGGTAGGGCCCAGTCAAGCTTGCCAAATTGGCATCCATTGTAAAAATCATTGAAGGACCCACCTCAAACATTTATTTATCTCCTTGTGGGTGTCTGGACCACCCATGTCCACAAAATATAGATAATACTTATATTGATTCACGTGCACTTAGCTCTGATTTATCTTAAGAGAAAGTTGCATACATTAAAAGTATCTGGTTGCGATACTTCTGAGACTGGAGCTCTCAAAAATGTTATTAGAGATTTAGAGACCCCAGTCTAAGCAGAAATGAGGCTGATGGGACACTTAGCTGGGCAAAGATTTACAACGCACTTGGGCTTTAGCGTTTCTCACTTACATAACAGACATGGTTCTCTGTATATATTCATTTGTTCACTGAACAAATATTTGAGTGAGGATTGTATTCTACGTTAGGTATAAAACATTGGGGAGATTACAGTGAGGCAAATACTATCCTTTTCTTACAAAGCTCAGAGTCTCTTCCAAATAAACAGGCAATTTTGATGCCATGTGACAAAAGTTGTAAGGAGGATGGGGATAAGGTCCTGTGGGGTAACAGGAAAAGCAAACAGCCCGGTCCTGGGGGACCTACGAGGCTTTCTGGAGCAAGTAATGCCTAAGCTGGGATCTGGAGAATGAATAGGAATTTCTCTGGGGGAAGGAGTGGTGGAAAAGTATTTTATGGAGAGGAGGAACAGCTTGGCCTTAAGGCTAGTAGAGTTCCAGTGCATGGGCAGTGAGAGCTGTTGGGGATGGCTGGAGCATGAAGAGCAGAGAGGGAGGGTGGAGGGGGAGAGGGAGAAAGGAGTGAGTGAGGGAAAGTCAGAGATGAGACTTCAGATATCAGAAGAGAACTGCCAAAGAACTTGGATTTAATGTGAAGGTAACAAACATCTATCAAATGACAGAGATTATCCATTCAAAAATTTACTAGTACACTTTTGAAATCAAAAGACAGGAAAGCATTTCTACCTGCTTCAGCAAACAGAAGGGCGTATCAGAATACTGGGAATCCAAGGACTAATTGAACAACAGGCAGGGCAAGGCAGCAGCATGAGGGAGGGGGTCACTGTGGTGCTGCTCCATTCCTCTCCCAGTCCTGCTCCTTCCAACTTCATCCCCTCCACTGATATTTCCTGTTTCTCCAGCTAACATTAATGGTCATGCAAAGCTTCTGAATTTGAAGCTCTCAGTCTTGACAGCCCAGAGATAGACTGGCCCAATTCACTTGCTTCCAAAATTCCAGTGAAGGGGACTTATGGGCCCTGCATTAGTCCAGGAGCTGTATGTGGACCAGGGATCAGAGGACATTACAATGGGGCAGCTGCACCTGCAGCCACCAGGATAGGAAAGGAGGGAGTGTTCCTGGAGATGGAGAAAAGGACTGCCCTGCAGATGAGCTGGTGTGTCCTTTGCAGCAGCCTAAATAGATTGATGGGAAGACTGGAGGCTGACGGCCAGTGTGGAGATAGATGGTTGCCTACGTGGAGCTGGAGCCTGGGGTGGGGAGGACAGTTGCAGTCTCCCCTGAGGACCTAGGCAGCCATACTGCACAGCCCCAGGGCCAGCCCGGGCCTCCATTAGACTGCTCAATCCAGAGGACCCGTTTCTCCCATTGTGTGTGTTCTTTATTCAAAACTACAACTGCTGGCAGGCTCTGCTCCCATATATGAATTCCCAGTCAGCATACTTTTACTCAGATTGTTCTTTTGTTTCATTGTGTTACTAAAAAAAGTCTGACAGGTTGGCATGCTTGTTTATGTGAATGTCTGGAACTATAATTTCTTGTTTGTTCACTTACATTCACTACATAGGCTCTGCCATTTAGAATACTCTGTAAAATCATCTCGTCAGTATTAACAAACTTTTTAAAAATTTGTGCTGAAGTTCCTTGTATAAACCTTTTTATTAATGAATAATTTGCCTCCTTCAAGTCTCCATCGGGTTTTAATTTCTGCCCTTAGACGCTACATTGAATGATAACTGTATGCAATTACCCATTTCACCACTAGATGGCACCATACATCTTTTCTTCTAATTTTAATCTCACTAACTTTAGAAATGGATATGCATTTGTTTGTTTGTTCCTTGTTTTCCAAAGAGCTAACGATATTTATACCATCTTTTGAGTATTCACTAATGTCACTACTTATTTGTGATACTTGTTTCAATCATATACTAAATTTTTATAAATACTAGATGGTATTTCCCAGGAATTTTATTCCTTTATCTGTTGATTCTTATTACAAAACCATGCTGTTTTAATTACTTTTGTTTTACAATACATTTTAATACCTGCTGTCACCAGCGTTCCTCCTCATCAATTATGTCTTCATTTTTAAAATCTTTTTTATCCATTAATTTATTCAAACAAAATTTAGGCTCATTTAATCATGTTTTTTAAAAAAAATTTCTAGCACTTTTACTGAATTGCCAATAAATTTTACAATAACAATAACAATAAATTTGTAAGTTAACTTGGGAAGAAGTCTCATCTTTGCTATATTTATTTCCTTCGGTGAGATGAATGCTTCTGAACCAGTGGTGCAGTCAAGTCTATATGCATAGTTTTGGGCGCACACTGTGTGCGTGTGTGTATGTGTATGTGTGTGTGTATACAGAACAAAGGAATATAGAGAGATGGAGAGAGAGACATGGCCAAACTTTCATTATAAGGGGGAAAAATAGAGGGAAAATTCTTCATATTTAACTATAGCAGATTGGCTAAATACATTATTATATAATCTAAACGGAATATTTTGCTTCATTAAATATAATGATTTCAAATGATATTCAAATGAGAAAATGCTCATAATATCGATAATGATTAAGTAAATATAGTTGTAAAATTATATTTACAACTTGGCATATTTGTTTAAAAAATAGAGACAGAAGAAAATCCCATGCTAACTCATTCCCCTTGGGAGGTAGAATTATAACTAATTCTTATTTTCTTAATGCTGTTTAGAATGTTCTACATTTTCTATAAAGACACTGGTTGCTTTCCCATTTGAAAAGGAAAACAAACTCCTAAACCTTTAAAACCATTGGGTTTCACGGAAATTGCAAAGATAGACCATTTACTCATTTAGACTGATTTATTGCTCAGTTTTTATAATAATTAATTGCTAAAAATACTCTTAACAGTATTCAAAGTAAGAATACCTTCCGTAGCTCAAAGAGAACCTTTCTGATACATTTTCTGCACATGCTCCCTGCTACTGCTTCTGAGAAATGATATGACTCACATTGCAATTTTCTGTCCTTCCTCAGAGCTCTCCACCTCCGCTTCTGTTGATGAGTCCTACCTCTGAGCTTTTCCTTGAAAACAAGTCTTCACCTTCTGGTAGGTAACAAAAATCAAAGCTCTTAAAATTCCTGGTCTCCAGGCTCCTTTACAATTTAAAAATTGACTTTTTACAAAGAGCTTTTGTTTCTGCAGGTTATATCTGCTAGTATTTAACATATTCAAAATTAAAACAGAATGTTTGAAATATTTAATTCAGTCAAGTTAAAAGATTTGAAAACTAATGTAAATAATGATTTTTATTAAACAGACTACATTTTCCAAAGCAAAAAACAAAAAAAAATATCATTCATTGTTTTAGATTTCTTTTAAATCTTTTTAATTTCTGACTTAATAGAAGACAGTTGAATTCCCTTGTCTCCTTCTGCACTCAGTCTTCACAGTATCATATGTAGCCACTGTGCACTCACAAGACAAAAACAGCACAGCACAAATGACATCTTAGTATTATTACAAAAATTCCTACGACCTGAAAAAAATGTTTGGGGAAACCCTAGGCATTCCTAGCCCATGCTTTGATATTAATTCCTTAACCAGATTAGACTAACTTAATTATTATCATTCCATATTATTTCCTTTTCTCTTTCATTTGTAGTGTTCATGAACTCAACTAAAATTGAAAATGATAATAATGAGAACACCAGCATATAACAATAGTTCCTTTTTAATCCACTTGCGTGAAACAACCAGAACATTTGAAGCTGGATCTGTAAGCATTCTGGAGGTGGCTGGGTTTGTCGAAGTCACCCTCAGCCCCACCACTCCACCACTGCTTGGTAACTCCTTATTTTTTGAAGATTATTAGCCCTAAGAGTCACTCTTTCTAATTCTACCCCTCTTCCACTCCTTAATCAGTTCAATATCCCTCCAGATGATGCTTTCCAGTGTCTGTCCTCTCAATTCCTTGGCCTCCCCTCTTCCAATAATCCTGTCTTCCCTTTTAATTTGACCACTTAGTCCCACAGCTGTCTCCTCAAACTTTTATCATTAACTGCGCAACTTCCATAATCTCAGTTTTAAACAAGGTAACTTTTCTAGCTATAACTGTTACTCTCTTAGCTCACTTCCTGTACTCCAATTACAACAGTCTCAACCCCACAAACACCTTCACGCTATTGATCCTGTAAATTTTCACTGGTTTTCCTTGTGGCCTCATTCCATTCTCCCATTATCCAGATGAGATTTCAAGGTCATTTGTCACAATCACGCCCCTAAATTTGCCCCAACTTCTTTGCCTTGCACTAGTTTCACCAAACGCCCTTGGATAAAGTCCAACCTTGGATAAGTCAACATTCTGTCTACTCTGTGCGCACACAGATGAACATATCTAGAGAAAAATCCACCGACAACATCAATGTACATAGATGTGTGATCATTAATATCACTAGGCTGATCAACACTGCCTAGCAGTTATATTTCCCCAGATCATTTCCCATTCTACTCATCCAGGTGACAATTTCTTACCTTCTCTCTCCTCAACTCTCAATACCTCCTTCTGCATCCACCAGAAGAGCCCTCTGGACACCCCCACACCCTGCATGTGTGCACCTCTCTTCCTGTGCTGAGGTGGAGCCATCCCTGTTCATGAAGGACAACCCCTTCAAATCTGCACAAGATCCCACCTGCTCCAACCTACTCAAGTCCAGTAATCGTCCTCTCTCCTGCCTCCTCAATAGATCCCTTTCTTTTATTTCTTTATTCTCCGACAAAACCTCTTTGCATCCTATTTGCTTCTCCACCTTCCTTCTAACCTGAGGGAAAAAATACCAAAACCAAACAAAAACACTCTTTGAAAGAGCTGTTTGTACTGCGGTATGTCTAATGGAGCTCTTCTTGCTCTCTGTTAAAGCTATGCTAATCAAACTTGTGCTCCCACTTTTCCCTGAAATTTGCTCTTCTCAAGCCCACAGGTAACTTCCACATGGCTAAATCCAGTCATCAATTCTCAGGCTTCATTGCCCTTGACCTGTTAGCAGCATTTGACAGTTGTCCCTCCCTCCTTCTTAAACACTCTTTTTACCTGACTTCCAGAACATGTTGCTGTCCTGCTTTTCCCCCTTGTGATCGCAGCTATGACAGAAGAAAAGAGAACTGGTTGCACTAGAATTGTACAGGCCTCTGTAGTCATTAAAAGGTTAGTGCGGAGAGAGTTAAGGCAAGTGGACAGAGAAGGCTGAAGAGGTTCACCGGGGATTGAAAAAGAGAGAATTGACACGTTCATGCTGCAATAGGAAGTCACTGACCCTGGTAAGATAGTCCAGGGGGGCACACAGGTATGACCTTCAGTATATCAGGTCCTGAAGATCAGGGACCTGGACAGAAAGCCGAGGGATGCAGTAATGACAGCGCAGGGTAAAGAAGAGGGGGACATCAGGAATCCCAACCCAAGCTTGCTAACCAGATCGTACTACTAATAATACCACACATATATGTACTACCTAACTTTATTTTTTCACAGTATGCCTGGGCAACACAGCCATCTTTATACTGAGTGTATGGATAAAGAAACTGAGGCTCATAGAGATTGAAACAATTGTCTAAGATTAATACTAAGAGTTTTAACAGAGTTGAGACTAGAACCCAGATCCAGGAAAACCAAGAAGCCGTGCCCAGGCAGCAGCACTCAAGGCCCTAATACAGAAATCCCGGGCCACAGAGTCAGAAACGTCATATGGCTGGAGACTGGGGCCAGATGCAGGAGGTGCAGGCCTGGGTGGGAATCAGCGGCAGTGCTGACGAGGCAGTGTCCACGAAGGGGCGCTCCATGAGAGCCAGAAGTGCCATGGGGCAGATGAAGTGAGCTGAGCACAGGAGGAGGTAGAGGTGGGTGGGTTCTCCTGGCTGAGGCCCTAGTGTAGACGTAGCTCGGTAAACGCTGACGATCATCATAGATAATAAATGAACCCATTGTTCTCTGTGGGAGATCTGACGTTTACCTCTTGGACTCCTTTGGTCCCCAACCAGAGGAAGAGGCAACTATTTAATTGCCATTGGAAGTTGAGTGAGAGCTGAGAAGGGTGGTTTTTTTCACTATATCTAACTAGATCATCATCTGAACAATTTTAAACAGTCCATGGAGAATGCACAATCCTTAAGAAGTGAATGAATCAACAAACTATTTCATTGACATGCCATTTGCAGCTTCTTGTTGGAGCAGGGTTTTGGAAATGTCAAGCATGACTAGTATATTGAATAAACAGGACCCGCAGCAGCACCCCCTTCACACGTGTCCAGTGGAGGTAACTTTCCCTTGCCCCTGGTTCAACATTTGGTGCATTCCAGGACTTTTCTAGATACTCTCCAGTGTCTGTGTCAGGACAAGGACATCATATGGTCCATTTAGCAACAAGTAAGGGTGGAATTCAGTAATATCTTACATGGCCAGAAAGCAGAACTGATTCAGCACCAAAATTTCTCTACCCACAAGGCTCAGGCTGCCCCACTGTGGACCACTCACTCTCTGCACTCTCCTTCCTCCCTCCTGGTGTGCTCCTCACAGCTTGCTCTCCAGTTTCTGGGTTGGACCCAGAGCAGAAGAGAGACATAGTTAGCAGCTACCGTTTGATACAGCACTCCAATAGTAGGTATGTACCCAAAGGGAAAAAAGTAATTTTATACAAAAGACATCTGTGCTCAAATATTTATAGCCACATAATTCACAATCACAATGATGTGGAAACAACCCAGTGCCCATCAACATGTGATTGGATTAGTAAGATGTGGTATGTGCACCCCAAGTACCAAGGAGTACTACTCAGCCATGAAGAAAAATGGTGAGCTGGTATCTTTTGTAACAAACTGGATGGAACTGGAGACCATTCTTCTAAGTGAAGAATCACAAGAATAGAAAAACAAACACCACATACTCAGTACATGGATCAGTACATGGATCAATACAAAAGTTTTGAGACAAGACTATCTTATGGTCCATTATTTCATTTCCAAGAAACACAATCAGCAGCGTCCTTGTTGATTCACCCATGCAAGTTTCAACTTGCTCAACTTATCTGCGTTCCTCAGAGGGCTTCATTTGTTTCTGTCTGTGCATATTTTATGTTCTTGATTTTTGTCTATCCCAAAATTTTAGTAATGCCTCAGATACTAACTTGGAGCTAGCTGATCAACACTCATGTGCACATCTGGAAGTAAAATTCAAGTAGGTGGGAAAGGGGGAGGGAGGTTGGATCAATTCACACCTAACTGGTACAAGGCACACATTCTGGGTGAAGGGCACACATAATTCTGACTTAAAATGTCCAAAAGCAAATTATGTAACTAAAACATGTGATGTGTCCCTCTGTAATATTCTAAAATTTTTTTTAAAATTAACTTAAAAAAAAGGAAATTGTCATTTTTGAACTTGTCCTTGGGTTTTCTGGGGCTGGCAAGTTCACCAATGAGTCTTTCTCTCATGGGCACTGTGCCGGCATCCTGTAGGGTCTATGCTGAGTCCCTCCCCTGCAGTTCTCTGTCCTAGACAGATGCATTCTGTTGTAGATGGTCAAAGGCAGGGTGACCAATCAACCCAGGTTGTCCAGAAATAGCCCCATTTTAGCAGTGAAAGTTCTACATTCATGAAGCTTCTCCGTTCTGGGCAAACCAGAATGGCCAATCAGCCATTCCTCCTCAGGGGTTCCCTCTCACTCAGACAAGCCTTGAACTCCTGAGCTCAAGCACTCCTCCCACCTCAGCCTCCCACAATGCTGGGATTACAGGCATGAACCACCAGGCCCAGCAGTCTGACCTATTCTTATAAGGGCATTAATTCTATTCATGAATGTCCCACCTTCATGATCTAATTACCTCCCAGTGGAGATTAGATTTTGACATGAATTTGTGGGAAACACAAACATTTAGTCGACAGCAACAGTCCTAGAAATATCCTCACCCAACAGCCAGCATCACCTACTAGACACACCACTGAGCCAGCCCAAGCCTGAAGATGATTCTAGTCCCAGCCTTAGGGTCTTCCGGCCTGACAGAAACAAACTGCCCTCACTGTGCCTTGTCCAAAAGAACCATGAGCATATGGAAGGTTGTTTTGCACCGCTATAATTTTTAGTTATTTGTTACATAGCTAAGTAATTATAATAGCGTGACTTACAGAGATAACTTACAAAAAGTACACAACCTAGTCATGCCTGCTTACACACTCTCCCTCTCTCTCTCTCTCTCTCTCTGCTCTGGGAGCATCTGCCCATCAGTGTGTCCTCCAGTCATATCTGAGTATCCCTCAGTGTTGTTCCAAGTCTCTGGACCAAATCATTACAACACTCTAGAAACAGAACCTCAACCCTCTCCTCTTGCAGCCTTTTACTGCCTGAAGCAGCCACTGCCTTTGACACCTGTACCAGCATTAAATTTTAACTGTCCTCTGTGTAAGGTCCTGCAGCTCCCTCCATAGGATTCCAGCCTCAGAACATGAGGACTACGCAGCCCTGATACTATAGGCAACCCCTTCAGTACACTCACCAATGACACAAGTCCCCCACTTTGAGAATTGAGGTTACCCTTCCAGAAACCACACCACTAAATTGAACTGATGGAGTAGATTCAGAAGTTATGCGTCATTTACACTGGGTTTCCTATGAAAACAAGAGCCAGAGACCCAAGCTTCATTTATGAAACCCAATCTTTCCAGTAGTTAAGAACTACAATCCAGTCCCACTACCATACAATCCATTTGACTTAAATGGCTGCTGGAAGTCAGTGACTCTGTCCTTTCTGCTGGCTTATCTGAGTGCCTTTGGAAGCCTTGTCTTTTGGAATTTAAAACATCAACCCAAAGCAATTTAGCGTGTCACAGCACTCTAGAAAAGAAATACAAAAATAAAAACTCTAACTAGAAGGTTAGACATTTTTTAGGCTTTACAAATTATGAAACCATGACCACTAAAAGAAACTCATCCATTATACAAAATGATGTTATGAGTTATTTTGAAAAATATAGGAATGTTCTCAAAGTAAATGATGTTTTTACCATAGTAAATTTATTCCATGCAACGACTCACTGAATTATCTGTTCTGCTCTTGTTAGTTCCCAAATTCAGCTGTTCCTAAGCGAAGATGTCTTTTTTCTCTGACTTTTCCTTTTAGTTATATATTAATGCATATGTCACTTCAAAGTCACATAAACATTAACTTACAGAATAAATACGTTTTAGAACCTGAATACCCTCAAATCTTGAAAATATTTTTCACATTTTCAGTTGACAAAGAATTTTAAATTCTATCAAACTTGTTTTCCAAATCTAAACTATAATTATTTAGAACACACCAAGCATAATAAAAATCAAAGTAAACAAAATGAAAATAAAATGGTATCATATATATAAGGGATTATCTTGAACTACTAAAAAACAAATCTGCACAGGTTTAATTTTTCTGTTTTCTCTTCTCTTTTTCCTGAATTGTGTCCAAATTAAATCAAGCATGATCATAAAAAGAGGTTATCAAAATACTCACAGTTGAGGCTCCCTAAGGGACCATTTATATTGCTATAGTAGTACAAAGTAGTAACCATAGTAAAGTTATGAGGAAATGTGAATTCCTCGCTGGAAAATCCCAAAACAGGATGTTAGAGAACAATGGAAAGCCGCCCTGCCTAGCGGTGTATGTACAGTTGGAGAAAGTGGCCAGTCGAATTGTATTATGAAATAAAGGAAAACAGTATCATTTTAAAGGCACTTTGGAATATTTTTCACAGCATTTTTCTCCCAGTAGATACTCAAGTATTTGCTTGCTAAATAAAATAATTGACCTTATTTCATTTTTTTCTTCTCACCAACCTTGCAAGATGAGTAATACTACCACCCTTAAGAGAAGTCTTGAAGTTTCACAGCTATCATCTCCCACTCTGACATTGCCTTCATCCATTCATTTACATATTCATTCATTCAATTCATGAACTCTTCAAAGCCAGACTTGTGATTCATGTATTCAAGAACAGAAGAAAACAGCCCAGCGGGGAACAGAGACAGGTAATGCAAACACCCATTGCAGAGTAAGGGATATAACAGAGATAAAAGGCTCTGGGGTCAGACAGGGCTCCCCAGCAGCTGATACTTAGCTGAATCTTTAAAGTAGACACAAGCAGGCAACGTTTTTTCAGTTCATCTTGTTTAAGTCAGAACTTCTCAAACTACCTAAGAGGGTCACTAATACGTAGTTTAGTAACACTACATATTCTGTGATGTTGAAATAGCCCAGTTAGCAGCAGTTGCTCTGGGGTTTGACCTAATACTTCATTCATTGCTGATTATTCAGGTTTGGGGCCCCTTTTCACCAATAAGCCTGCTGAGTTTGACCATTCAGAAGTTGCCTGTCATGATCTGGCTCATGTTTGCAATAAGATCTCATTTGGCCTGAGAGTCAAATACTCTGACTTACAGAACTAAGGGACAAGACTCTGGAGCAAGGAGCATTACACCACAAATCTCACCGTGGCTGTAGCTAATACCCTGGATGGCTTTTTCTTAATTGTTGAAGGAGAAATTAGACGTTCTTTGGATGAATTTAGTGGATGTGATAAAGAATTCATTTAAAGAACAAACTGGAAGTGATAATAAGCTGGATTGTTCCATACTTAAGTAAGACGCCAAAATCAGCTTATCAAAGGGACTTTTGAAGTTGAACAAGGCAAATCGTCTGTGCTCCTGGGTGAGTCCAAGTAGCACATAGCGTGGAGAGCCACTCTGCTCCCACCGTCTCCGGGAGAACAGAGAAGAGAGTCTGTGGGTTGTCTGTTTAAAGCAGAGAATCTGAGCAGAGAAATGTTGAAAGCTGAAATCAGAATTAGGTTAGTTAGAAAAAAGTGTAAAACGAGAAGGAGCCTCTCCAGGTGTCTCCCACTGTACACAGCAAGCAGCCGGGCCTCGGCAATAGCCCGAGAACGCGCACTCCTCTGGGAATTAGAAATCTGGCAGCAACCTGTGTAGCCCCACCTTGCCCAGCCAGTGTGTTTCATGCCGTTTTTATGAGGCCTCCAATTGGTGCTTGTAATTTCTACTAACATTTTCCCTCGGGATAAAATTCGTAGTCATGAGAATGGCTTGTGAGAGGTCTGAGTTTTGTCCCTGCTTGCCGTGTTTGTGAAGGTTTGGAGCAAGACGGCGCACGTTCGGAGTAAAAGGGGTGCCCTCGTGCTCGCTGGGGCGGCACAGAAACTAAAATTGGAACCATACAGAGAAGATCAGCATGGAGCCTGCGCAAGGATGACACGCAAATTTGTGAGGCTTTCCATATTTTTAAAATAAAAGTAGGGTTTCAAAGGGGGAAAAAAAAAGAGGTGCCCTCTACAACACATCCAGGCCCATCTCAGGGCCTGCTCTAACATCTTAAAGGACTTAGATATTACATGGTCCTTTAGACTAGAATGAGGACAGAGAATGCTCCTCATTTCAGATGATGCTCCCCAGGTACAGAACATCTCCTGGAAGGTTGTGCAGCCTGACTCTTAACCCTGAGGCTTCTGCAACGAGGAGTCTGAGCGACAAGGGGGAACATTACTGTGCAGCCTTTGCTCTGGGCTGGCCTCTTCACCTTACCTATTCCTATCCTGGCAGGGAAGCCAAGGGACAGCTGATTCTGAAATACTAAAACACTGGTGGCCATGCCTGGAAATTTGTTCCCACGGCTCAGGACACCACAGGAACACACCTCTGTGATTCCGTGGTGTCCCACTGAAAAGTCCCTGTTTTTTTCTATAAGGCACCGGTAGGCTATCATCTTTTCTCTTCTGCTGCTGAACTTCACTTTGGTTCCAAAAGGAGAGAAGGACAGGGGAAAGGAAGGAACAGAAGAAGACAGCATTCTGCTTTTATTGTGATGGCTGCAGAGCTTTCTCCCTGGGAGAAACTACGGACTGCGCGAGAGTGCTGTTCCTCCTCTGTTCACCTCTAGCCTAGGCAGCTTTATTTTCTTGGCTCTTTTTTCCAAAACCTTTTACCACGAGAGGGTAAAAGATAGGATTGGGAAAAGAATTTTCTTGTCATCTTGCTTCAAGTCCCAGAAACTATAGTGAAAACACAGTTTTCCCCATATTTAAGTGCCCTACATAAACACCTTCTGGAAGAGCCCTGGCTCTGTGCCACCTGCCTGGTCACACGTCCTCCCTGCACTGTCCTGGAAACATTAGCAAGACACAGCACCAATGCCGCAATCTTGTGTGTATGCACAAAAAGATTCTTTTGAATTCTCAAGTTTCAAAGCAACACCAAATTGTACTTATTAAGAAACAAGTTTCATAAGCCGAACAACAAATGACTTTGAAAGGAAAATTTTCAGCCAGTTATGACATTTGGCTTTACTCTCTGAATAAAGTACCCAGTCAGTAGAGTGGAAAATGAGACTAAAAAGATAGAAAAAAAGTCAATAAAATAAAAAGTGAATCATTTTCCTAGCATTCTGGTTATTAAAAAAAAATTGCCTCGTTAGTATAGTGGTGAGTAAAAAAAAAAAATTTCACATGTGTATATGCAAGTAATCTTGTAAGCTTACAATATACCAAGTATGCCAAGCTCATGATAGGTGCTAAAGATATAGAAGTGAATATATTTTGATTATCTATTTCTTTTTTTCTTTTTTTTTTTTTTAGACAGAGTCTCACTTTGTTGCCCTCAGTAGAGTGCTATAGTGCCATAGCTCACAGCAACCTCAAACTCTTGGGCTTAAGCAATTCTCTTGCCTCAGCTTCCCAAGTAGCTGGGACTACAGGCACCTGCCACACAACACTCAGCTCTTTTTTTTTAAATTAAATCATAGCTGTGTACATTAATGTAGTCATGGGGTGCAGTGTGCTGGTTCTATAACTCAGCTCTTTTTTTAGAGCTGAGGTCTCACTTTGGCTCAGGATGGTCTTGAACCAGTGAGCTCAGTCAATCCACCTGCCTCAGACTCCCAGAGTGCTAGAATTACAGGTGCAAGCCACTGTGCCCAGCTGGATTGTCTATTTCTATAAAACAAACCACCTCACAACTTAATGCCTTAAAATTATAGTTTATTATGTCTCCAAGAGTTCAATAGGTTGAAACATCTGGGGCTCTCCACACACTCACTTTCTGTCTCTCTCTCTCTCTCACCGTGTATGTGACCTACGCACAGGGCTGATTTGGGCTTCCATACAGCCAGGCAGCAAGCACTTCAGGTAGTCATGTATTTTCTGAGTTTCTCTAAATACAAAGAGACCGAGACAGAGCTGCAGGACTTCTTACTACCTTGCCCCAGAAGTCATGCAGCCTCACCTCCACTGAATTCCTTTAACTATGTAGGACAAGCCCAGATTCATTGTGGGAGAGGATGACTCACTGCCATGAATGCAGGATCAGCATGGTTTATTGGGGGGCCATCTTCAGAGACTAACCAGGAGAAATATGCATGATCCCTAACCTCAAGAAGTTTATAGCAGTTAAATAAACACTGGACTAAGAGTTGTAGTCCTTCTATTTACCTTTTTTTTTTTTTAAAAAAATGGCCAGAGCCGGGCTCGAACCTGCCACCCTCGGCATATGGGGCCGGCATCCTATTCCCTGAACCACAGGCACCACCCAAGAGTTGTAGTCCTGACTATTAATTTTGGTTTCACCATGGGATTATCAAAGTGGTTTCACTTTTAATAACCAAACAACAAAAACTGTAACTGAAATCACTATTGAAGATTTTTTTAAATGAAGTACCATGAAGTAATTAAAACCTATGCTTCGAAAGAATTTTTGTAAGTAGAAAGTGCTCAAGTGGGTGGTAGAACATATACCCGGTACAATGTACATTTGTAAGAATATTCCCAGTTTTTCTCAAAATATACATGTATATACACATATATGTCCATACAAACTCATAGAAACAAGGCTAGAAAGCATCCTAGGAACCTGGTTAAAATGGCTGTGATAGGAATGATTTTTTTCCTTCTTTATACTATCCCAAATTTCCGATGATAAACATGTATTTTTCTTTCACCAAAAATTGTAAAATGTCACATAACGAACACGTGTAGCTGACATCCTGGGAGGAAATCAAAGGGAAGAGTTAATGTTTGTACTTATTTTTGGAACTTAGGTTTTCCAAGCTACTATATGGGGATAGCAAATATGCATCATAATGTAATGCTTGGTAAAAACGAAAAAGGAGACTTCAAAATAGACCTGAGGTTCTAGCTGCCGGTCCTGGATTTAGAAGACATTACTTACATTTAAGTTGAAGTTGGAAGAGTCCTATCTGGAAACTAACCTAAGATAAAGATGATAAATGTGTCTTACAGTGTTGAAATGTATTAAGCTTAAGGCTAATAACATTGTTTTGCTTATTTTAGAACTTCGTACCCTATTTGGTCTTCTGCCTTTCCACTTATTTTCTCCAGAGAACTATTTCATCAGCTTTTAAAATATAATACCTGATACATACAAAAGAATATGTATAACATGCATGTAAATTGTAAAGCATACTAATAGCATGAATGCTCGTGAAGTCCACCACTAGGTTGAGAATTAAAACATTTTAAATACCCTTCCTTCCTCATAGTATCCTTAACATATGCACCAGGAAAATGTTCGCAGTAGTGCACATAATTATAACACAAAACCTGAAACCAACACAAATACCCATCAGACAATGAAAGGGTAAACAATGAATTGTAATATATTCACTTTATAGAACACTCATCCCTAGACGGGAATGAATTACTACTGGCATACACAACTAAGCATGGAAGAAATCTTAGAAACAAATAGAATAATTAAGCCCGATAAGACTATTTGTTGAGCCTTTGCTCTGTGCTGGCCTCTTCTCCTTATTATTGCCTATCTCGGCCTAGATACCAAAGGACTCTCTAATTGTGAAGCACCAAAACCCTGATGACCATGCCCGAGAATTTGTCCCCACACCACCTGGCTCAGAACATAGTCGGAATACAGCCCTGTGCCTCAGCTAAAGTCCCAGTTCTTTTGTACAATTCTATTCATAGAAGTCTTACTCTGAGTTTTCTAGGAGAGTTTTTGGTTGGCTTTTATTTCAGTGATGAAATTCAGATCAATTTAAGTTCTCACAAACCTTTGACTTTTGAGGGACACTTCTCCATGAGTCTTTCACATTTCTGATCCCTTGCAAGCATAGGCACCAAATCCCTTTGATCAAGACTGTCTTTTCAAGGATGTTTCTATAGCAGACAACCTTGGGAAAACAGAGATAATATCTCCCTCCAGAGCAAGAGCAGGTATATTTACCATCAAATAAAAATAAAGATAATGTCTCCTTTTGTGACAAACCTCAATATAAAAGATTATAATGTATAACGTAAAACATTTAGGTTTCCTAAGCTTGGGATCCCCACCTGTAACACAGTTCACTGCATGTGCAAGATGGCACTTTATACTCTTCATGTTCTCCTGTGGGAATTGGAGTTAGGTGAACTTAACACAAAACTGATGATACTCTTGCTATTGCTATGGTTGTGGATAATACATTGCTCTTTGTCTCTGACCCAGGAGTCTCATGGCTTCTGCCGGGTTCTGTGATTCTATGGCATGATAAGCTTATAGCTTTCAATAAGCTACTAGATACGTCATAGTTTTTGACATCTACATTTTGAGAATCATGGTCCTACAGATGTCTTAATATCTCATAAAATGTCATCAAATGACTTTAGTCAAAGATATGTTATGAATGAACTTTAGGGATTCTTGAGGGTTGGTCAAAATTTGTTATAACAGTACCTTTATATTACACCATTGTGCTATAATACATAAGGGAGGATACTAAGAATTGAATATCCATAAACTTTTAAATAAAATTGTTTCAAAATTGTAATTAAGAAACTTGAGCTTGCTTCTTTGAACACAATTTTTATATCAAGTTTTTGAAATGAAGTACTTACATGTTCTTTATAAACAAGACTTTAAATTATAACTATTATAATAATATATTCTCATAAATGCCACACTAAAATAAATGATTTTATTATGAAAGAAGAGGGAGGGTGCTTTATGGGAATGGCAAATAAACCCACACTCTATCTTAAAGTCATTGAAAGTATCCTTGTCACCATTCTCATGCCTACGCATACATTGTTTGAGAGAGCAATAACTATTATGCACTTCTAGATACATCATTGAGAACTATGGTTTGCAGAATACCATTTTGACTTTTTTGTGGACATTTTAAAGGTAAAATTTATGGAAGTATAATTTATATACAGAAGAGCATAAAAATGGTGTGTAATAAATTCTTAGAGTGAATGGTATCAGTAGCCAGATTAAACTATACATATAGTATATATAGAGAGTGTCTATACACACATACACACACACACACACACACACACAGGCCCACATGTATACACATATATGTGTGTGTGTATTTATCTCCCTTCTCACTCCTTTTCTTAGTCATTACTCCCCTCCACAGAGAAATCATTATCCTGACTTCCAGCCTTAGATTAGTTATGATAGAATAAGATTTTTAAAATGTCATTACTGAGATATAATTAGCATGCCATATATAATTCACTCATTTAAGTTATACAATTCAATGGTATTTATGCAATCCTAAGTACAATAAAATTTTGTCACCCCCCCAAAGAAACCCCATACTCATTAATAGTCACTTCCTATTCTTCCTCACTGCTCTTCTTCAGCCCAGAATAAGATTTCTAAATGACTATTTCTTTATGTTTTTGGAATTTAACATTAAGAAAAATTCTGTTCTGGCTCGGCGCCTATAGCTCAACCGGCTAAGGTGCCAGCCACGTACACCTAAGGTGGCGGGTTCGAATCCCCAGCCCGGACCCGCCAAACAACAATGATGGCTGCAACCAAAAAATAGCCGGGCGTTGTGGCGGGCGCCTGT
>CAUYTI010120115.1:0-37456 GCA_963575145.1 Galago senegalensis
AAGATAGACAAATGGCTAACAAACATAAAAAAATGCTCATTTGGTGGTGCCTGTGGCTCGAAGGAGTAGGGGGCTGGCCCCATATACTGGAGGTGGCAGGTTGAAACCCAGCCCTGACCAAAAACTGCAAAAAAAAAAAAATAATAATAATAAAAATAATAATAATAAAATAAAAAATAAAAAGCTCATCATTCCTAATTATAAGAGAAATGCAAATCAAAACCACCCTGATATGCCATCTAACCCCAGCAAGAATGGCCCACATCACAAAATCTCAAAACTGCAAACGCTGGTATGGATGTGGAGAGAAGGGAATACTTTTACACTGCTGGTGGGACTGCAAACTAGTATAACCTTTTTGGAAGGAAGTGTGGAGAAATCTCAAAGAACTCAAGATAGACCTCCCATTTGATCCTGCAATTCCATTACTGGGCATCTACCCAGAAGGAAAAAAAATCCTTTTATCATAAGGACACTTGCACTAGACTGTTTATTGCAGCTCATTTTACAATTGCCAAAATGTGGAGGTGCCCACAAACCCAGGAATGGGTTAACAAGCCTTGGTATATGCACACCATGGAATACTATTCAGCCACTAAAAAAAAAAGGAGATTTTACAACCTTTGTATTAACCTAGATGGAAGTGGAACACATTATTCTTAGCAAAGAATCACAAGAATGGAGAAACATGAATCCTATGTACTCAATTTTGTATGAGAACAATTAATGACAATTAATGACACGGTGGGGGTGAAGGAAGAGGAGAGCAGAGAGAGAAAGAAGATGGGAGGTGTGGGGGAAAGGAAGAGCAGAGAGAGGAAAGAGTGAGAGGGTGGGGACTGGGTGTGTGCCACACCTTTTAGGGGCAAGACACTATTATAAGAGGGCCTTTACCTAACAAATGCAATCAGTGTAACCTAGTTTCTTATACCCTGAGTGAAGCCCCAATAATATGTAAAAAAGTAAAATAAAATAAAAAATTTCCTGTTTCTCTATCCATGTTTATTTCGTCCGCTATGCTTCTCAGTCAGCCCATGAATCTAATGCACAATTCAACAACTTTTTGCAATGTTTTTCTTAGTTCTGCTCGTTACTGGCTGACCTTACCTCTCTTCATTAGTAGGACTTTCTCTTTTCTCTGAAAAACATTTAATGCATTTGACCACTGCTGTTTTCTTCATGGCATTATCCCCCCTAAACTTGGACTAGCATATCTCTGATTTCATTTCCACTCTTGCCAAGTTTGACAAGAAATTAAATGTTTATTCATTGCTCAAATTCGAACTCTGATATTTTCATGATGGCACACAAACAACCAATAACAATAATGAACATCACTCAGAAAGATACCACCACAACATTAACACTAACATAGCTGTGGAAGGTTATGAAACTTTACCAAGTTGAAAATACTGCTAATGTAAGCATGCGGGTCAAGTCCGTGAACTTGATTGTCAGAATTCTTAAATCGTGAAACAATTGGACTATATCTAGAATGTATGAGGATAAATATGAAGAAGAATTTTTTATACTCCTTGGATTAGAAAGAAAAAACAGAAAACAGAATATAGAAAATTGTATTGCTGACTACATATTCTAAAAAAGCACTATCGTTGCCTATTCTAGCAAAGTATTCAAGAACATGCATGGAAATGATGCTAGTGAAAAAAATAAAAGGATCCCAAATAATATTTCTTAGTAGGATGTACATTTGCAGTCTGACAATTAAGTTCCAAGAAATAGATAAATAATTCAGTGCAAAATAATGAATCAAATTCTGAACAGAGATTTTTAAAAATAGGAAAAATGACAACATATGAAAGAAGTTTTGACTTCATTTGTATTTGGTGAAATAGAAATTCATACCAAAATGTATTGTCCTAGAAAGACAATATCTGACAACTAAGTCCATAAACTCATCTTAGAAATAGTGCTACATATCTCATTACTGAATATGACTACAATCACCTTCAAAGTCCTCCCCTTGACCATCCTGGTGACCATAGTGATTTACAGCAATGAGGTATTTAGCACTTCTTCTAGGATGAGTTTGTGAATGTAATTGTTCAACCTGACTATGATTATTTATCATCTGTTTGTCTTCTTTAGTGGGGTGCCTGCTCAGATCTTTTGTTTGTTTAATTTGGGTGTCTGTTTTCTTATTACTGAGTTTAAGAGGTGCTAATATATTTTACATATCAGTCCTTTATCAGATAAATTGCCACAGAAAAGTCTGATATGAATCTTGGTTTAAAACACTGTCCTAGAATGTGTTAAGGATATTAGTGATATTGTTGATCCATCTTTGTTCTTATTTCCATCGTAACATTTGAAGCATAGTAGGTACTTCATATACTCAGTATTTCTCTCCAGCTCACACTTAACATAGTCCACCATTGTTTTTGAAGGATGTTTGAATAGTAAACTAGTGTTTTGCAAAGACACTCATTGTTTATCCCTTCCCTTTTTATTCTCTTACCGTTCTATTTTGCAGAGTGGAAGTTCTCAATTTGTTGAAAAATTTTAAATATTTTATACTTAAAAAAAAAACAGTTTGTGTGCTCAGTATTACTCACTATCCATCTTACAAGTATACATCACATGATTTTTATGTATAAATGAAAAATGAAATTTTAACCTTTTTTAGGTATTTTGACTCCAAGCTACATATCTGAAAGTGACTATTCAGATATCAAGAATGTGAACAAAACTCTCATTTTTATTACATATACTGTCTTTGTTAAATACCATAAGTTCAGTCAAAAATAAAATTACATCAAATTAGAAAATTTTGAAAAGTTTTCTGTGCATATAGAACATTATGCTAACCAGAACAACTAAAATAGAAAATGGTAAGAAGCATTGCTTATATCAATAATAGCACAGTTTAAGAAGGAAACATTTTGACTTCCTTAGTGACTTATCTGTTATACATTAACATTGTTTGGGGGAAAAACAGAGATGTTTAAACTGATTTGTCTATAGCTACTTGGTTTAATTTCACTATATCATGATGACAAGAACATAAAACTCACGCTTCATGTTTTGGTGAGCTAGTGATTAGGGAAATCAGCACAACTTAAGTGTTGGCTGTGTGGTTGTGAGTGATTGGCCTTGAGATATATCTAAACTGTGGACTTTTTTTTTAATATTTCTATTGTTATCCTCCTATTGATTAAAAGCAAATTTCAAAATGTGAGAAATGATTTAAAGTAGACATTTAACCCTTGTGTTTTCCAAAGTCTTTTGAAAGAGAAAGTCAAGCTATATTTTTGTTAAATGCGGAGGTATACTTCCTTCTTCTTTTTCATGTTCTTGAGTTTCTTTCTCAAGATTTTGACCTTTTCTGAGATTATGTTTTCCTTTTCATTTGTAATTCTCAACTATAAAATCTCTCTTGGTGAAAGGGCAAGCCCGCTGACAAATGGGAAGCTGCCAGCCCTCACTGAAGCCTGAGTGAGCACCATCCTTCTCCCTCTCTTAGTCTCTATTAAGGCAATGAATAGCAACAAGTGTAAAAATGGGAGTGAAAATGGCGATTAAAAGAGAATCTTTTAATGTATAACACACTTTTCATACTGTAAACTATGTTTTGTTGAAATAAATCTCCAAAACAAATTTGTGAACTCGGGACAATCCTCTGGATACCTTACCTTGAAATGAGAACTGTTTAATAAGAAAATGTCATGCCCAGGTAGCTTCTAAAAGGCACAAACCAGGTTGATAATCAGATCTTCCAAACCAAAAGCCAGTGTTCTTTACAATAGAATGAATTAAGTGATGTTATGATGTGTCAGTCATTTGAAGTGATTTCAGTGGTTTGGAAAGTAGTAGAGTGCTGTTTAAAAAGCTTGGCAGAACATATTTAATCATGTGTAGTACAATGAACAATCAAATAGTGGTGTGCTTGCAAACTGTAATAATGACTTCTTCAATAACCCAAACACATTGCTGCAAAGAACTACTTTATAGTGCTTAATGGTTTTTATAGTATGAATATTCCTCCTTGGACTATTTTGATCTACAAATTTTAATGACTCTGAAGGTTCTGCCATACGTGCAAACAAATATGTTAGCATGTCACAGATTTATGTACACTGGCAGAAGATATGAGACTCCTGAATTAGAAACAAAAGGAAAAGATAGCTTGTTATTCAGAGCAATATTACTAATTCTCCCAAGGAGGAACATTATTTGTTCTACACTTGGAAATAAACAACTCATCCTTTTCCCAAAAGTAAGATTACCATCTTTAAAACCAGTTTACTATTCAAACATTCTTCAAGAACAATTGTGGATTATGTAAGTGTGAGCTGGAGAGAAATACTGGGTCCCTACTATGCTTCAAATGCTATGATGGAAACAAGAAACAAAGATGGATCAACAATATCATTAATATCCTTAACATATTCTAGGACAGTGTTTTAAACCAAGATGTAGATCAGACTTTTCTGTGGC
Source organism: Galago senegalensis (assembly GCA_963575145.1). Lineage (NCBI taxonomy): Eukaryota > Metazoa > Chordata > Mammalia > Primates > Galagidae > Galago > Galago senegalensis. The sequence goes on from CAUYTI010120115.1 coordinate 4,459, forward strand.
AATTAAAGAAAAACACTTTTACATTGCTGGTAGGGACACAAACTAATACATTCATTTTGGAAAGATGTTTGGAGAAAACTTAGAGATCTAAAAATAGACCTGCCATTCAATCATACAACTCCTCTACTAGGTATATATCCAGAAGACCAAAAATCACATTATAACAAAGATATATGTCCTAGAATGTTTATTGCAGCACAATTCATAATTGTTTAGTCATGGAAGAAGCCCAAGAGATGAACATGAAATCAAGACATTTTCAGATGAAGGAGTTTAAAAAAAAATTTATTGTGAATGGGCTTCCTCTAGAAAATTACTACAGAATGTCTTTAGACAGAAAGGAAATGATATTAGAAGGAAACCTGGAACATCAAGTCATGGAAGAAACCCAGGTTCCCATCAACACAGGAATGGATCAATAAATTGTGGTATATGTACAGCACGGAATATTGTGCAGCCTTAAAGAAAGATGAAGACGTTACCTCCTACATGTTTACATGAATGGAGCTGGAACATAGTCTTCTTAGCAAAGTATCTCAAGAATGGAATAAAAAGTAGCCAATGTACTCAGTCTTACTATGAAACCAATTTATAGGGTTTTTATGAAAGCTGTAACACAATTATAGCCCAAGAAGAAGGGGAAAGGGAAGAGGGAGAGGAGGACAAGGGAGGGAAATGGGTGGAGGGAGAGTAATTGGTGGGGCCACACCTACATCTTGCAAGGGTACATGTGAAATTTGCAAGGTGTAGAATATAAATGTCTTAACACAATAACTAAGAAAATGTCGTGAAGGCTATATGAACCAGTTTGATGAAAGCATTTCAGATTGTGTGTAAAACCAGCGCATTGTACCCCATGATCACATTAATGTATACCGCTACGATTTAATTTTAAAAAAGATGTATTAAAAATAGATACCTCAAAACAAAGATAGTCAGTGCCAATCTTCACAAGGCAAAAAAAAAAAAAAAATGCAAGGAACCAATACAGAATTCTTTCTCAATACCAATGAGAGATTATTGAACATGGAATGGGGAACAGATAGATACAGTGACCTGTTTTGAATCAGCATAAAAAAGATGCTTCATCCAGAACATCACTATAACCAATTAATGCTACAATAGAATATTAATATTAAAACATCATTTTTTTTAGTTAGGTGAATAAGACCAAGAGTATAACAATTACTACATTAGAATTACATTTTTTAATTGAAAATTTGACATTAAAATCTTAAAGAAAAGAATGGTTTCCCATCAGGAAAAAACAAATGGAAGAATAAGTTGCTAAATCAGTACAGTAGTAATTTCTCATTGTGACTTAAAACAGTGCTCAGAAGAACAAATGTTCAAATTCTTTGCAAATTTTGTGGGATGTGTAACTTGATAAAGGACACATTTGAGTTTTGTATTGTGGCCCTATCAAAGTGAAATATTTGGGCGTTGCCCAAATTCTAACATAAATGATTTTAAAAAGGTAATATGGTTAAATAAACAGTTAATTTGTTAGTATTTTACTTGCATAAGAGTTTCTTTGACTTTCTAGATTAATGTACCTTGGGAACATTGTATACAGAGGAAATCATTGGGAAAAAAATCACTTAATAAATTTGAATTTATCCAATTAGTTAATTTGTTTATGAGTTTCCTTGGGTCTGTGTTTCCTTGTGTCATCACAGTTGTCATATTATATTGCCATTATCCATGTAACTGTATTTCTAACTATTCCAGAGCTTTTAACTTGAGCAACACATCAGAATGAATTAGATTCGGAACACACTCACCCCTCCAATTGATCCCTGCACACACAAACACATATGCATCTGGGCCTGTCCTCAGAAACTGAGTGAGTAGATCTAGGATATGGTCAGCATATCCACATGTTTTTAAATTACTACAGGATAGTGTAATGTACATCTTGGCCTAAAAGAACTGTCCTAGAATGTGCTATGGATAGCTGTATTATTTATGCATCTTTGTTTTCCTTGTTTCCTGCATAACATTTGAAGTGTAGTAGGTACTTATACAAATATCTGGTATTTCTTTCCAGTTCACATGAACACTGTTTTTCACAAAGTCTACTGAAACAGCTTCCTGAAGTTTTTTTCCCACTTATTTCTTTACCCTGCCTAATACCATTTCTATTCATGAGTCACCATTTTGAACAAAGAGCATAACTGTACTCAGAATTCCTAATGCCTTCTTATTATAACAATTAGTTGGGGTGGCACCTGTGGTTCAAAGGAGTAGGGCACCAGCCCCATATGCTGGAGGTGATGGGTTCAAACCCAGCCCCGGCCAAAAACTGCAAAAAATAAAAATAAAAAAATAAAAAAAAAAAACAAAAAGCAATTAGTAGAGCCAAATGAATTTAACATTAGATAAAAACAATCAAATACTTGTGATTTCTTAAAGCTGAGTCTAAGACAAGAAAATAGAATTTTCTTAACACAAACTACTAGCCATAACCTAATTCTGTTCTTGTGTATTTTTCCAAACTCATGGCATTTTCTCTGTGTTCTTCCACAGAGAATCTATACCTGCTCGTTATCAGAACAATTTTAATCTAGATTCATAGATTTCAGGGAGGCACTTGTGGCTCAAAGGAGTAGAGTACCGGCCCCATATGCTAGAGGTGGTGGGTTCAAACCCAGCCCTGGCCAAAAAAAAAAAAAAAAAAAAAAGTCAGACAGATTCACAGATTTAGCAATAGAATTCCTCTTCTCCAGTACTTTGTTCTTTCTGCCTCTCTCTTCCTCTCCATTACCATCAGCATGATCAGTAAGTTTACTCAGTGACTTTTGTAAACTACATTGGACGTGGCTGTTTTCTGCCATGATTCCCCATCTCAGATCTTTATTAATATTCTTTACAGTTTAAGAGATTTTTTTCTAAACCTATTACTTTTGTTTATTTTTTGTGGCCATTTTTAAAGATAAACCTTTTATCTCTATCTAGGTGTATAATTTAGAGATAACTTTGATTATTTTTCATACCATATGCTCCAGAAATGCAGACATCTCAGCACTTAGCAAGTGTTTTAACACATATATGTTTAATACACAAATACATTAAAAAATATTTTGGGGAGAATATAAGTGTAATATTATTGTATCACAATATAATGGTATAAACTGAAAATAAAATGCTTGCTATCTGGAAATGATCATTATTATGTATCCCAAATCTGTCTCACTACTGACTTCTTTAAGACTGTAAAGACAGATCTTGATATATAATTGATTTTCTCTTTTCAACAGATTTTATCTTTCCCAGAATTTAATTTTAAAAAATTCTCTGCAAAGCATAAATTAATGAAGATGAAATTTTCTTCTATTTTAAGAAGCCTGTAAAGTTCACTTACATAAAGTATTAATTCTGTGGTTGTAATTATAGCCGAACAAAACATTACTTTATGAAGTATATATTGAAAATATTTTTAGGTCCTTACAAAGATGAAATGTAGAAAGAAACAACAGCATTTAAGGAAGTGTATTTCAAAGAAACATAATAACAATTATAGTGTTGCTACATTCATAGTGTTATAATTGAGAAATGCCTGCATTCAAAGCCTGTATCTACGATATCTCTCTCTCTCTCTTTTTTTTTTTTTTTTGCAGTTTTTGGCCAAGGCCAGGTTTGAACCTGCCACCTCCAGTATTTGGGGCTGGCGCCCTACTCCTTTGAGCCACAGGCGCCACCCATCTAAGATACCTTTTTATTAAAAATAAATAAATTAGGGGCCTAGCATGGTGGCTCATGCCTATAATCGTACTTTGAAAGGCTGAGGTGGAAATAATACTTGAGGGCAGGTGTTCAAGACCAACCTGAACATCATAGTGCAAATTTAACTCTACAAAACAAACAAACAAAAAAATTAAAGGTTAGCCTGACAGGGAATCTGTGCCTGGGAGACTGAGATGAAGAATCCCAGTGAGCTATGAGCACCTGGCACTGTAGGCTGGGTGACAGAGCAGGGCTTTATCTCTAAAGTGAATGAATGAATGAATGAATGAATGAATAAAGAAATCAGAAGAAATGGCCTATTCAAAGAAAATTACATCTATAGATAAAAGCTGATTTGTTCTTCCAGAGCACAAAAGAGGCCTCAAGTGAATAGCTGTGATTCACCAAGGACTTCTGAAATCAGTCTCAAGCAGAACCAGAGAGGTGTGCCCGGGATTGAACACTCCACTGCATGTCCCGGTTGAGAGAGATGAATACAAAGCAGCTTCTGATGTCATTCAGGAGATGAAAGAATATAAAACAGTGCTGCGTAGGCCCAAAGTCTTTTTATTTAGTAGAAATAACCTGTAATTACAAAATTCACTAATTTGAATTTTTTTTACTTAATGGATTGAGAAAGAATACATAAAAACAAGATGTACCGTAATGAAAATTAAAACAGAAGACAATTCCTTAAATAAACATGCCCAGAAAAACTGAATGCAACACATAAGGCATGAGGAAAGGGAACAAATCAGTCAAAGCCTGGAATTGCTAAGGTAGAAATCAGTGTGAAGGAGGATAAGATAGAAATGTGTGATTGGGACTAAAATCTATATTGCTTACAGTTTTGTAACCTGCCACAGATGTGCATGAATTATACTTCATGCTTTGACTTGTCCCCAAGTCCACTCTGCTGTATCTTGTCTTATTTGATCTGAACACTTAATAGCCTCACTGATCAGAAGTATGATATTTGCAGGAAACAGCATCAAATATTTATAAATGCTGCAGTCTACATTTTCATCCTTATGCTTCCTGCTTGAGAATATGTACATTATAGATGTTGTATAGTGTGTGATAACTTTGGACACTAGGATTTAATGATTTGTTTTGTCAACTTTTTCAAATGTGTGGTAAAAACTGAAATGTATGCAGAATGAAAGAAGAAAAGTTTACTTATTTAGACTTTCACCTTCATTGAGATAGGGAAACTGAACCATTTCGGAGGTCAAAATCTTTTGCTAAAATACATTTTTAAAATTCTCATTTGAAGATTTGATTTTTTCAGATCTCTAAAGCTTCTTGGAAGCTGAAAAAGAAATATAAATAGTCTTTGAAATTAGCATATGAGGTCATTATGTTTACTCATAATCTTCAAGGGGCTAGAATTTGTATTGAGCACACATACTGAGAACAATTTGGGATCTAGGCTTTCTATAGAACAAAGCAGGATTTTTCTAACCAGAAACATTTTCTTTCCCAATATAACTTATAGTTTTAAAAAATAATTCGTATTTAGATTTAGCATTAACTCTATTTTATTCTTGTGACCTCAAATTACAAATCTGTGATATTGCATAAATGTACTCTTCATTGCTATCATTTTTAATGTTATGAATTTATTAAAATGTTTTGTTAAAAAACATATAGTAGTATAGATGACACTTTTAAAAATACTTTTGTAAAAATAGTAACATATACTTTGGACAGTTGATTGGCCACAGGACCATTATTAGCTCAATGAGTTTAATACAAGATGATGAATTCTCATTACCAACTTTTGCTAGTAGATATAACCATATTGTCCATTACATATTTCCTGACATTTGCTGAGATGGTGGTATAACTGATTTTTTCGCTTAATCATTTCATGAGATACTATAAGTTAAAGGAACTCTTAGGTTTTTAGTCTCTATGATTCACCATTCTGGGTTTATAAATTGATACACTTGAGACATTCTCACTAGTACAATTATGCAAATTAAACAACTACATTGAGATGTTCATGAAGTAAAATGTATTAAATTTAAATGTCTTCTTTATTATGTTACTATGTCTTCCATAAACTTTTATTACTAGAATGTCCTTTATAATATTGTGGTGGTTAATTTTATGTGTGAAATTGATGAAGCTAATAGAAGCTTAGATGGCAAAACATTATGTACGGGTGTGTCTGAGTGTTTATAAAGAGATTAGTTTTTGGATCAGTAGACTGAGTAAAGCAAATTCCTCTTTCCAATGGAGGTGGACATCATTCAATTTGTTGAGGAATTGAATAAAACAAAGATCAGAGAAAAGAAAATTCACTCTCTCTGAGCTGGAGCATGAATCCATTTTCTACCCGAGGGCCCTGGAACTCCTGTTGTAAGGCCTTCAGGCTCATACTGGATTACTCCACTGGCTTTCCTCCCTTTCCAGTGATCATAGAAATGTTGGCCTCTATATTAGTGTAACCAATTCCCATAATAAGTATACCCCCCACATATTCCTTTATGTATTCAAAGGTTTAGATTAATTCCTTGATGTCTGTTATACAGCTATATTAAAAGATTTAAATTCCAAAAGATGGTTATCAGTTAAAATAATTTTCAACATTTTCTTTGGCTTTTACTGAAGATGAGATAAAGCAATATTCCAACAGTTCCAATGTAGATTATTAATGTTTTTATGGATAGCATGATGAATATATATTTCAAATATATATATATATTGGGATATATGTACTTCATAGGGAATATGGAAATGACTGTGTGTGTGCGGGTATATACATATGCACATGTGTGTGTTGGTATGGGTTCTGTTTCTATGGAGAACCATATATGGTATTGGTTCTGTTTCTATGGAGTACTATAATATAAATATGAAAGCCAGGTGATGCTTAATAAGATTTTGATTTTTTATGATATACTTAATTTGAACAAAGATGGGCAACACTATACCATTTTCTCCATTTTAAATTAAAAAAAAAGTGGGGGCAGTGCCTGTGGCTCAAGGAGTAGGGTGCCAGCCTCATATACCAGAGATAGTGGGTTCAAACCTGGCTCCAGCCTAAAACTGCAGAAAAAAAATAAAAAAACAAAAAAAATTTTTAAAAAGTGGCTTGGTTCAGTGACAAACTATTATAAGACCAGCTGGTTATTAGCTGGACATAATCTTATACTTACAAATACTACTAGTAAAGTTACTTTTATTTATTTACTCAGGATTACCTCATTAAAAAATCACTACAGTAATAAAGCAAATAATGAAAAAGCATTTGCAAGACTGAGAAAAGTGCTAAAGCTTGTGTGAATGTGAAAATATACAGAAATCTTATACAAGACTCATCTTGGGAATTATTCTATGAGAAAATGTGGTGATGTGTCAATAACAAAGTTTGAAAACTAAAACAAACACACACGCTTAATTCACACAGAATGATTAACTTCTAATTATTGGAATTAATCAGTTATCAAAGCCAACACCAACTTAACTAACGATTAAAAATATATAAAACAAAAGCTATGCACAAGCACCAGCTTTATTTTTTGGAGGAGATTGAATCTATCAGGTATAGTTTCGAAATGTTTCCTTTCCCTAGCTCAATTCACATTTTGGATTAACAAAGAATTTGTTAATATGGGATGTAGAATCATTGTTCTTAAGTTAGTCTATTTCAAGTTGAGTGCTCTGTAGTTTTATATGCTTGAGTACATAGGAAAAATGCCTATATGACTAACAGCTTTTTTTCTCCCAGCCATTTCATTCTCCATAAATCTATAACTTTCAGTTTTATTTATAGTAATCCATGGACATATATGAGTTATACCTTGGTGAAAATAATCAGTACTATTTAAAAATTTTAAATAAAACCATACTTATTACTATTTAATACTCAGATTTTAGTCAAAATCTAACTGGCAAAATCTGTTGGCAAATGTCCCAATAATGTCTGTAATAATAAAATAATCCATTTTGGATTTATGCTTCACATTTAATTATCTTAAGTGTCTTTCTTGCTAAATCAGTTCCTCAGTCCTTGACACTTAAAAAGTAGTGACTCCATTATGTCCATCAGTAAGTACCATCATCTTGGTTATAAGGAGGCCTGGTGAGAGGTGCTCTTTCCTCAGTGTGGGAACATGAGTCCCATCTCTGTCCATACTCTTTCCCTTTCCATGTACTTACTTAATATAATTACTTCCTGTTTCTCCAGAGAAAAGCAACAGGAACACTTAACTTACAACCAAGACAACAAAGAATGAAGAGTTTTTTACAGAGTTACAATCTTTGTTCATTTGGTACGTTTGGTTCCATGCTAGAGAAACATTAGTATTATATATGGCCCACCTTTTTGGGCAAAAATTTGAATTATCACATATCAAGTAGCTAACAAGCCCCTGGACCTACAAGGATGAAGATTTGTGAATGGTTCTATAGTCTATAGTACACTTATGCTTGTGTGTGTGTGTGTTTGTGTGAGCATGTATGTATAATAGAAACCTTATTCCTGTGGCTACATAGAACCAGAATACACATTAATTACATCATTTCTTTTCACTTCATCGTAGATAATAATTAAACCATGAAAAATAAATTGTTTCCATTTTTTATCTTTTAAAAATCTTAAATGAAATTTTGCACAATTTCATTGTAGACTAAGGGGATATTCTTAAAACTTAACAAGTTTGTTTGTTAAGTCCTAGAACTGAGAACAAGTCCTAGAACTGAGCTTGCAGTAGCAATAAATTGAACTAAGGATATAAAAAACAGATAGCAGGATAAATGTTTAGTCAAGGGCGGTAGTCAAATAATTAACATCAGTTATTGGAATTCGTATGGGGGTGATCTCTGGTGTGCAACTTTACTATATTAGGCAGAAAAACACAGGACTATGCGCCATGAGATAGCAAAGTATCCCAACTAGATCATCCACAATGGAAGAGCTCTGTGATAGGAATATTAATTTCACCACATTCTTGGAAGACTAAGCTAGAACCCCAGGCATTTTTCTTTCTTTCCATCATCCTTGTAGAGAACTCTGGTTGTTTCATCATCTTTGTGGATAATTATTCTGGTGATGTGAGAGATACATTTTCCTATTCTCCATGTTTAAACTAAGAATCCCAAATTTCCATGTTAGCAGGCCCCATAAACTGATTCTTAAAAGGTCCAATATTGTGGTAGATTAGTGATGGAAGAGAAAATCTGTTGTGTTTATGCCTGAAATGAATCATCCAGTATTCTACTGAGAAAAGAAACTTTCTATTTTGGTTTAGGTCCCAAAAAGTGAATAATTAAGAATTTTTTCTCCTATCTTTTAATCAGCTTCTCCTGATATACTGCTTTCTTTAACAGAACGGAAAAATAGCAGAGTTCATTTAGCAAGATAAAGATCTTAAAATACAGAAATGTCTTATCAATAGGACTATAACTTGTTTTTGTACCCTTGAAAGTACTTAATGCTTTTGGACAGGCATAGTAAGTTATTTTAATGGATACACTAATAAAAAAGAAGAGTGCTTTCAATTTGTATATCGTGCTGAGCTGGAATCTGTATTCAAATGCATCTGGAGCTTTCTTTGCTAGTTGGTTAGCAATTAATCATGATTATGGTGTTTGATTGCCTATCACCTACAGTTTGTTACAGAGGGACTGTTATTCTACCATAGGACCCTCATTCTGTTGGTGTATTATTTGATTCTGGCTTTCATCATAAAGTAGACTAGGACTATGAATGTGTATACTCACACTTTGAATACACACATACACTGATAGACGTGCATTGTAGAAATAAGGTGACTAAGATAAAATAGTAATAATTTTATAGCATAATATTTAAAAAATTAAAAAATGTAGCTATATGAGCAATATCATAAATATATGCAAAAAAAGCCTTTTGGAATATTCCTAAAAACAGTTAGTACTACTAAAGGCTACTCAAAAGTGAGTAAGAATATGAAGGTGAATCTTAGACAAGAGTATTACCCTAGACATATAATACACAACTACTTTTCAAGGTCGTTTAACAACTGCTCTAGTATGTGGTAATAAAATTTATTATTTCTTTGAAAGAAAAGGCATATGTTTATGTCTCATTACTGATTTTGTATACAGATTATGATCTCTAAGAAACCTCTATTCTATTTATAGCCTACTGAATGCACTTTTTTAAAGGTATCCTATAAACCCTTTATACTGACACTAACATGACAATAGCACATTTTTGTGCTAAAATTATTTTAATTCCACAAAATATTCAAGAAATTGAACAAACTAAAACAAAAATATAAGAAGAAGAAGAGGAAGTGGAGGAAGAGGAGGAAGAAAAAGATGAGAAAGTAGAAAGAAAGCAAGAAAGAAAGAGGAGGAGGACAAGGAGGAGGAGAAGAAGAAGAGGAGGTGGAGGAGGAGGAAGGAGGAGGAGGAAAAGAAAGGATAGGAAGGGAGAGAAAGAGGATGAAAGGATGCAGATAATGAAAGGAGGAGAAAAAGAGAAGGAGGAGAAGAGAGGAAGAGGAGGAGGAAGAGAAAGATATGAAGGGAGAGAAAGAGGATGAGAGGATGGAGATAAAGAAAGATGGAAAGAAGAGACCATAGCAATTCAGTTAGAGTACTAAGACATGGAAAATAGCATGTACATTTAGTAAGACCATTTAATGAATGTTAAGTACTGGGGTAAAAAGTAATTCATTTATTGTTAGACCATTACATGGAAAATATAATTTACTCAAAGACACCTAGAACCTTCATCAGAGTTAATATTAAGCAAGCCAAATATCCTAAGAAATTTTATTTTTGCATTTCCAACTGAAAATTTAGGCATGATGGAAATAAACCAAAAAGCTTTTAAATAACATTATTTTACACTATTTTCTTTTTAGCAAATGTTTGAGTGTGTATAATAGTGTATGTTTATTTTGAAAAAGTTATTTCCCATGATTTTAATTAAAAAATGCAATCACTCCCCATCTGAAAAGAAAATCATCAAATTTTAATGATTTCTAATAAAGTTTATGCCAAGAAAAGGATAGATTTCTTAAATGTCCAATATCTCTTAGTGATTTTTTATCAAAGTTTAAAAAAATGTAAACTTGCGTAATTGGTACAAATGAATATGCATGGGAGACAATATAGTTCATATGATTTAGGTGGTTATGTTCTCAAAGTTCTATGAATTCTTTTGAAAATGCTATACATTCCTGAGTATATTTTAATCTTACTCCTAAATCAGGAGGTCTTCTTATAAGTAAGTTTATTTACTGTTTATGGCAGTATTTTTCAAGCATATAAAGTGATTCAAAGATTATTGCATGGTTTTCAATAAAACCACCAACCTACAATTGTAAAATTTTAAAAATTGGGTCACTTGTGTTATACAAACAACAAATATAAATTTATTATTATTTTAAATTTGAAATGCCATTGCATTGACCAAAGATAGATTATGCTGAAGAACCATTCAATCTTAAATTCCAGCAGTGTAAAACAGTCTAAATTAATTTTATTTATTTATTCATTCATTTATGTGTTTGTTTATGTATTATTTATGTATTTATATGTTTATTTATTTAGAGACAGAATCTCACTCTCTTACTCTGGGTAGAGTTCTGTGGCGTTGGCATACCCACAGAAACCTCAAATTCTTTGGGGTCAAGCTATCCTTTTTGCCACTGCCTTCTGAGTAGCTGGGACCAATGATGCCTGCCACAATGCTCAGCTACAACTTAAATTTATAATGCTACTTGTCATAATATTGTAAGGTGGCTGGGGCTCTACTCCATACAGCTGCCTCATGCATTATAATAAGAGAACTATCATATGAAAATTTAATTTCATGTGTTATGATATGAAATCAATTAATGTCAGTTTGAAACTATATATGGATAAATCCAAACTCTTAGTTGCTTATTCAGGTTGCAGTGAATGAAATTAAAAACATACATATTGCTCTAATGTGGTAAAAACTAAAGTGCAAGCTAGGAAATGAATGTCATAAATAGATGAAGGCTACATAAACTATGTGGTACATATTAATATTTGCTTTTCAGATAAAAATTAAGGTGATCATGAAATAATATCAAGCATACCATCAATGTTTCCTGAATATTCTGATGAAAATAGGTATAACTTAAGTAGAATCAACAACTAAAAGATATTTGAATGCATACACTGGTCCCATATGCATATTTTAATGGGTAATATGAATTAATTTTTGTGTAAAATTACAGAGAGATGACCTAATTTTTATAGACTGGAGATGCAGAACGTGTATTCAATGGAAGACTAACCTGTTTAAGTCATATTTTGATTATATTAATTTATCCTCTATAACTTGATCAGTTAAGCCCCCTTTACAACAAGGGGTAGAAAGCATGGACTTTGCCTGGCAGTGGCATTACTTTTTTCTTTAGTATCAGTTTTTTTCTCCATGTTTTATTATTATTCTGGCAAGGCACACAAGTGCCACTGCATTGGTGTGCCAAGATGTGCTAGTGGCATTGCATTGGCACAAAATATGCACTAGTAGCAGTGCATTGGTGCAACAAAACGTGCTAATGTCACTGCATTTCATTGGCGTGAAAAAAACGCTCTAGTGTCACTGAATTGGTACAACAAAATGCACTAATGTCACTACATTTGCGCAAAAAAAAGTGCTAGTGTCACTAAAGTGGTGAAACAACGCTCTAAGATCACTACAATGGCGCGAAAAAAACCAACTAGCGTCACTGCATTGGAGCGAAAAAACACACTAGAGTCACTGCATTGGTGCAAAAAAAAAGCGCTAGTGTCAGTGCATTGGCCCGAAAAAAGCACTAGTGTCACGGCATTGGTACGAAAAAATACAGCTAGTGTCACAGCATTGGCATGAAAAATAGGGCTACTGTCACTGCATTGGTGCAAAAAAATACTGCTAGTGTCACTGCGCTAGCGCGAAAATATACAACTACTGTCACTTTATTGGCATGAAAAAATACCGCTAGTGCCACTGCATTGGCGCAAAAAATTAGCGCTAGTGCCACTGCATTAGCACAAAAACCTTAGCACCAGTGTCTCTGCATTGGCAGGAATAATTAGCGCTAGCGTCACTGCAAAGGTGCGAAAAATTAGGGCTAGCGTCGCTGCATTTGCGTGAAAAAATACTGCAACTGTCACTGCATTGGCACTAAAAATTAGCGCCAGTGTCACTAAATTGGTGCAAAAAATTAGCGCAAGTGTCACTGCATTGACGTGAAAAAGTTACCGCTAGTGTCACTGCATTGGGTCAAAAATTAGTACCAGTCATAGTTAGTTCCTCACGCGGGTCATAGTACCACCGTGGATCAGAGTAATGTGCGTGGGTCATAGTAACAATTGTGGATGTTAGTACTGTGCACAGGTCATACTATCACCCACGGGTCATACTACCACTTGCGAGTCTTGGTACTGCGTGTGAATCATTCTACTGTTCGCAGATTGTAGTACCACCCTGTGGGTCAAAGTACCATGCGCTTGACTTAGTACTGCTTGCAGGTCTTAGCACCGCATGTGGGTCATACTACTGCGTGGGAGTAATACTATTGTGCAAGTAATACTACCGCATGCAAGTAATACTACCGCTCTTGGGTTATAGTTCCACAGGCGGGTCTAAGTACTGCGCCTCAGTCATGGTTCCACACGTCGGTGTTTGAACTGCTCGAGGGTCAGCGCAAGTCATTCTACTGCTAGAGGATCATAGTATTGTTCATAGTACCACATGGGGGTAATACTACCGCTTGCAGATTATAATTCCACAGCAGGTCTAAGGACTGAGCCTGGGTCATAGTTTCACACGTAGGTGTTTGTACTGCTCCCTGTTTGTAATTTATATATATGATAAAATATGCACCTGTCATCCCATAACACTACAATAAAATATAAAAATTGACATGTATTCAGGAAATGTAAATAATAATTCTTACAACTAAATAATGACAAATAAATTACCCCCATTGAAAACCAAGAAAGAATTTATAATATGTAGTTATTTTTCCAAAGAGGAGATACATTAAAGAAACCAAAATGGCATGATACTATTTCAATCCCAACATGACTATTAGCACAAAGCCAATAATAAATATTGGTGATGATGTGGAGAAACGGGAACTCTTGTTCATTGTTGGTAGTAATATAAGATTTATCTTTCTGTGCTTGGCTTATTTCATTCAACATAACATTCTCCGCTTTCATCCATGTTGTTGCAAGTGGTATGGTTTCATTTTGTGTGTATGTATAATATTCCATTCTGTACAAGCGCCATAATTTCTTCATTCAGCAATTTATGGAAACAGGTTGATTTCAAATGTTCAATATACTGGATTTCTGGTCTTCCAATATAAAACCAGCAGTGTGAAGCTGGGTCATAGTAGTTCTATTTTTACTTTATTGGAAAACATCCATACTGTTCCCCCTACTGATTGTACTAATATACATTCCTGCCAATAATGTACTGTGAGAGTTTACCTTTCTTCACTTCCTCACCAACATTTATTACATTTGTTATTAATTCTCTTTAACTGGGCTGAGATGACATCTCCTTGTAGTGTTGATTTGTGTTTCTCTGATGACTAGTGATGTTGAGCATTTTTTTTATACACCAAAAACATTGGGGTCCATAGTTCTCTTATGTGTTTTTTTTTCTTGTTTGTTTTGTTTTTTACATGCCATCATATCTTATATAAGCTGAACATCAACCTGAACATATGTAGGGGGAAAAATGCTTTTGGAGAAGGCAACATCCTTATTTTGATCTTTGCTGCAGGACAAATTCCCTAGAACTGAATAATAATAAATGGCCTTTGCCATTTAAAGCTTATTTCAGTTTTAACTCTTGTTTGAAATCTAAATGAGGTCACCTTTTGCAACCCTTCAAAACCATTACTCTGGTTTTAATACCACTAATTTTACAGTAAGGTTTCTCTTTCCTGTAATGTCTTCCTAAAAACAATACGAAATAACAATGCAGAATATTATGCCTCATTTGAAGACAACCCTCTACAGACTGCAGACTCAGTAGGCTCTTACTATGCTTTTCTATTATTGAAGAAATTGCCTTATCAAATGTTTTCCATAATACAATGCATATGAACATCCATTTTTTCAGATTATAATATCTGCTTCTTAGTATTTTCCATGTAAACCTGTATGTACTACATGCCATATTGAGAAAGCACATTTTTATTGTTACATTTTTAATACTGAACACTTTATGGTTTTCATATATTTGGTTATAAGTTCCTTCAAATTTGTAGTTTGAGTTTGTGGCTTCTTTTCATTATAGTAATAATGGCTTTTAAAGAGCAAATATTCCTAATTTTGATAAATTAAATCTTAGATTATATATTTTTTTTCTTTTTGGGGGGTTTTGTATAAAAGCATTTTTATCTACTCTGATGAAAAAGATAGCATAGTTTGTTAAAGATGGTGAACCGAGTACCACTTTATATGTGTGTTTTCTTTCTAAAACCACTGCCTCAATTACTGTGGCATTTTTTTTTATTTTTGACCAGTGCTGGGTTTGAACCCATCACCCAGCATATGGGGCCAGTGCCCTACCCTTTTGAGCCATAGGTGCCGCTCCAATTACTGTTGCTTTATGTAAGAGTTAATATCAAGCATTGTGATTCCTCCAAACTTGTTCTTTTTCACAAACTCTTAGGATTTTTCTAATTCTTTTAGAATGAATTTGTCAATTTAAAAAAAAATCCCGTGATCTGATTGGAACTGTATTGAATTGTCAGATCACTTTAAGGAGAATAGACATTTTAAGGATATAGAGTCCACTAATCCACAAACATAGTACATCTCTCCATTTATTAATTGATTCATTTCATCATTGTTTTATAGTTTTGTATATATTATTACTTTATATCTTTCACTGTGTTTATATTTAATTACTTATGATATAGGTGCTACTGTAATGTACTTATACAAATTTTAATTACTGTCATTATTGTTGCTACAAAGTTATTTACCTTAGGTGAAGAAATTCACCTTAGTTCTATTTTTAACAGAACCTTAATATTTATAATTCACCTTAGTTCTATTTTTTAATATTTTTTTCGATTATTATTGTATATAATCAGTTTTGCACGTAGAAATAGTGTTATGTTTTTTTTCTTCTAGAAAAAAAAATTTTCTGGCTGGGCAATGTGACTCACGCCTGTAATCCTAGCACTCTGTGTCTGGGAGGTAGAGCCGGTTATGGATTGCTTGAACTCAGGAGTTCAAGATCAGCCTGAGCAAAAGCGAGACCCTGTCTTTACTAAAACCAGAAAAACTAGCGGGTGTTATGTCAGGCATGTGTAGTCCCAGCTATGTGAAAACTGAGGTAAGAGGAATGCTGAATGAAGCCCAAGAGTTTGAGGTTGCGGTGAACTATGATAATGCCATGGCGCTCTGTCCAGGGCAGCAGAGTGAGACTCTGTCTCAAAAACAAAACAAAAAAAAATACTAGTAATAAAAATAAAAACAAATAAAAATAAAAAACCACATATTTCCTTTTTCTTATTAGAACATGACTTATTTCTCATCTATGCAGAACATCAAGTGTGATACTGCATATGAGAGTTTTATATTTTAGGTCTTTAATACATTTTGAGTTGATATTTGCATTTAGTATAAGATAAGGATCTAACTTGATTTTTTAAAAATTGTGGATACCTAGTTTACCCACACTGAAAGACAATTGTATGTGATAAATAATTAGCATGTACAAACTCCTTCAACTATAACAAGACTGTCCTATTGAAATGTTGACAAAAGATTTGGATACAAATGGTGGAAATATAAAATAATGCCATCATTATGTGAAAAAGTATGACATTTCCTAAAAAAAACCCCAAAACAGAATTATGATATGATCCAACCATTCCACTCTGAGTATTCATACTTCAAATAACTAGAAGTAAGAACTCAGATATTTGTATACTTATGTTCATACCAGAATTATTCACTATAGCCAAAAAGGGGGGAAAAAAAACCCTGAGTATTTATTTATGGATTAATATATAAGAAAATGTGGTACATATATACAGCAAAATATTATTATGCCTTAGAAAGGAAGACAATTCCAATACATACTACAAGAGGATGAATTTCAAAGACATTACACCAAGTGAAGTAAGACAGTCATAAAAGACCAATATTGCATGATTATATTGGTATCTGGCTGGTTTACTCAAATTGATGGAGACAGAAAGTAGAATGGTGATTGCTGGGCAGGAAAAAATGGAGAGCTACATTTAATGAGCAGAGAAGTTTAGTTTCGCTAGATGAAAAATATTCTGGAGCTGCATGGTGGTTATGATTACACACCCATGTGAATGTATTTAACGCCACCGAATTGTACACTGAAAATGTTTAACATAGAAAATGTCTGTTCTGTATATTTCAACATAGTAAAAGGGGTTTTGGTAGAAAACTGTGATTTTTCATTTTGTCACAAAACTATGCCTTTCAAGCCATTTGCAATTAGTGTTATTTTTTATACAGTTGGATTAGAACATGCCATCTTGTTGTCCATTTTATTTTTGTTCTGTTCACTTTTTATTTTTATTTTCTGCTTTCCTTTGTGTTACTGGAGCCTTAAAAAACTCCATTTTATCTCTCTATTGATTTATACTTTGTAACTCCTTTAAATACACTTTTAGCGGTTGCTGTGAGATTTGCAATGTATGACAATAAGTTGAAGTCTATTTTCAAATGATATTACATCATTTTAATAATGGTATAAAGACCTTATCACTCTGTATTGCAAATTCCTCTCTCCCAACCTTTTCAAACTTGTTGTCACGAATTTCATTTTTACATATTCCATAAATATCTAATATGTCACTAATACTTTTGCTTTAGACAATTAAATTTTAAAGCAATTAAACCAAGACACATTTATCTTATTTATTTTTATTTATCCTATTTCCAGCATTTGTTATTTTTTGTATAAGGCCAACTTACCTGGAGGAATTCTTTTAATATAGTCTTTTGGAAGAACATCTTTAAAAAGTCTATTAATGGTAATGAATTTCTTTCTATAAATTTATCTGAAAACCATTTTATTTTTTCTAAATTTAAGAAATAAATTTGGATTTTTGTATAATTATTGAATTTTAGTATGATATATTTCACTGCTTTGCATTGCCTCCGGCAAACTTTTAATATCAATCTTATCTTACAATGTCACTCTTACTAGAAGTAATAATGTCTTTATTTTTATCCTCAGAAAAGACCACTGTGTTTTAGCCTACTTGTGTCCAATGTGTGTTGATAATCATGTTTATTCATCTGCAAGAAAACGCTTTTCAATTTTCTGTTATTATTTAGAAAACTTAATTTCTTAAAACAAAAAATACATGTTTAATTCCAAATTTTATTCAATTCTGATCTAGACAGACTCACCTAAACTCAGCAGATTTGGCTTATGTTTGACTGGTAGAAAATGAC
Organism: Galago senegalensis; assembly: GCA_963575145.1. NCBI lineage: Eukaryota > Metazoa > Chordata > Mammalia > Primates > Galagidae > Galago > Galago senegalensis. The sequence continues at coordinate 22,627 of CAUYTI010120115.1, forward strand.
TTCAATCCCATCTGGAAGTTGTCTGTCCATCTGTTAAGGCATTTTAGTTACCACCCCCAACCCCCAACATGCACACATATTTCTGATCTCCCTAATCTCCCGGAACAAGGCTTTATCTTGTTTATATAGTAGCAGGTTTTTGTTTTTTTTGTTGTTGTTGTTGTTGTTGTTGTTTTTTCACAGAGGCTCTTCCACAAGAAGAAGCAATTGTTATTGCAGTAAAAACAGAAGTTTCAAGATTTCTTGAGTGTAGTCATCAAAACCAACATTTGCATGAGTTGGGATGTATAGAATTGATAAGAGGAGACAAAGTGGAATTTCTTAGGGGCTTCCCTCATTTTCCTTTGCTAACTAGCTAAGTGAGAATATGATAAACTTATTTTTTTCCTTCTCCTTAAATTTGTGAAGTTGAAATCTCTTAAAGTCTTCTACCTATAAATAGTGGGATTTTACCTGCCTAAACAGCCATTTTAACTCATTGTGCTGTTATTTGATGATAAAAATTACACTTTGTTCGTTATTAGCAATGCAAAGAGATGAAATAAAATGTAAAGTGACTATTCCTCAATATTTGAAAAATCTGCATAGAATTATGCCTTTACATTTAGATGTTAAATTAAGATCACTGAATTAAAAATGATTGTTGAATAGATTTTACTTCCAATTATCTTTCCTTTTTTTTAGGTTCACCGATATGTTACTTGCATGTAAAGGTAAGGCTGATATTTCAAAATTTGGCTAGAAGAATGCTTGTAAGCAGACAGGTAATGCTTTAAATAAATAATCAAACTGGCATTTATTTCATTTACTGGATGACATTAGCAAAATGTTCTTTACTAGTTTCTAATAATGTAAAATGTCTCTCCATCCTCATAAACATGTACCATTTTAACAATTGTGACAGAGTGACACTATATTTCAAAGACAGTTTGCCCTAAGCAAGAGTTAACATCTTGTCTAGTAGTTTAAAACATTCAAAGCTTATCTCCAGAGGACATCTGCTACTGCTGTTATGGTACATAAAAAACATTTGACATAAAAATGCAGGCAGTACACTAGCTAATTTCAAATGCACAAATGACTGCCTAATCAAAAAAAATCATTAAATATTTGAGAAAAATGGGCACCATAAAAGAGAGATAATCTCAACCACATAAAGAATTTACACCTGTAAAACAATTTTGAGCTCAATCAAATGAGAACTTCAAAATACTATATTAATAGTCTATGTTACAGTAACTCTACTTTCATAGTCATTTTACTCTTGTAATTTCCTATATGATAGTTTCACAACATCTCTCCCTTCAATCTTCTTCCACATAGTTTTCATTCTCTGCTGACACTGTTAACTCTTTATGGGGAAAATGTTGAAACAGGGGGTAGCGCCTGTGGCTCAAAGGAGTAGGGCGCAGGCCCCATATGGCAGAGGTGGCTGGTTCAAACCTGGTCCCAGCCAAAAACTTCAAAAAAAAAAAAAAAAAGAAAATGTTGAAATAGATTCTCATGCCAATTGTTCTCACTCAGCAGCGTTTGCACCGACATCCTTTGATGAAATTTTTACTGCTACTTAGAAATGAACTTTGCAGGTTTGCCTATGAAGAACATGCATCCACAGAATGGGAAAAAATATCCATCTTTATGCTACACATCTGATAAAAGGGCTGATAACTAGAATCTACGAGGAATTCAGGAAAATCAGCAAGACAAATAATCAAACAATCCCATTTAAAAAGTGAGCAAAAGACAGGAACAGAAACATTCAAATGAAGGTAGTTTAAAGGTCAACAAACACATAAAGAAATGTTCAACAACTCTCATCTTTAGGGAAATGTATATTAATACCACCTCATCTAACCCCAGTGAGGATGGCTCTTATGTTGTATAACTTATTATTATATCTATCTCAAATCTAAAGTTTTTAAAAATAGAATTTCAAATCTAGGAAATTTCAAAATCTCTTAGAACATGTGGTAAGTTAAAAGAAAAAAGAATTTCCTTTTTACTAAGTGATTTTTGTATTTATTTTTATAACTACCAATACATAATTAAAATTAATTTGAAATTAAAACATCATTTAAAAATAATGAAATATGAAAAATGATCTACTTAAGACGTGAGTTGAAAATGGTATAGGTACAAGTTCCTCTTTGTACGCCTGGTCAAATTCAGCTATGAAACAATCTGGTTCAGGACTTTTTATTTTTTTTTAATTGAAAGTTTTTGTATCGAAGAGCTTGGTACAGGTCTATTTAGGAGTTGTATTTCTTCCTGACTGAGCCTAGGGACATTGTGTGTTTCCAAGATTTTGTCCATTTTCTCAACATTTTCCAATATGTGTATAGAGTTTATATAGTATTCACAGATGACGTTTTATATTTCTCTAATTTCGGTTGTTATAGCTCCTTTTCATTTCTGACTGAGTTTATTAAGGTCATTGCTTTCCTGTTTTTGGTTCATCTAGCAAGAGATCTGTTGATTCTATTTATTTTTTAAAATAGTGTACTGTTTGTTTCATTATACTTTCTTCTATGTAAATATTTTGTTGCCTATTTCATTTAGTTTTGCTATGATCTTAGTTATTTCTTTTCTTTTGTTGTGTTTGGGATTGGATTCCTTTTCTTTTTCTAATTCCTTGAGGCGATGGACTAGATTGTTGATTTGCAGTCATGGTAATACTGGGAATTAGTTGATACTTGTGTTTTAAAGTTATTCCACTATGCTACAGGTATAAATTTCATAAATATTTAATTAATGCAGTGTACTATTTAAAACATGTTTTCCATTGCCTTTGGGACTTTGGGAGTAAGAGTGGGCTGATATTCCTCACTGAGATGAAATTTATCATGACAAGTGAAAGCCTTCTCACCTTATCAGTATATACCCAGAAATGGGATTTCCACATCTGGTACAAGTTATTGACTTGTTTATTTTTCTATTTTTTTTTTAAACAGAGTCTCACTTTGTCACCCTGAGTAGAGTGCTGTGGTGTCTTAGCTCATAGCAACCTCAACCTCTTGGATTCAAGCAAACCTTTTGTCTTAGCCTTCCAAGTAGCTGGGACTATTGGTGCCTGGCACAATGCCCCAATGCCCTGCTATTTTTTAGAGACACCGGAGTCTCACTCTTGCTCAGGCTGATCTCAGACTCCTGAGGCTCAGGCAATCCTCTCACCTCAGCCTCCCAAGTACTGGGATTACAGACATGAACTACCGCTCCCACCCCTAGACTTGTTTGTTTTTCATAAAATGGTTCCAGTTAAAAAAAAAAAAAGTGAAATGGCCACCCCCTTAGACTTTGAGCACGAGAGGAGGAAGAATGGAGAAACAGGATAAGAACTTATTGAGCTTGTATTATGAAACATTTATTTACTTATCTGCTAACCACAGATACAAAGCCTACTCTGTGAAGGTCAGTTACGATCCCCCAGAAAGCTGTGACCTCCTGATAAACTTATTTTAAAATCTTGCAGCTGCCTAATCGCTAACCACCACATCCACTTCTCTTAACTGCATCAGCTCATCTCACCCACCCTATGTATACCATAAAAATGTTTAAGTTGTGGCTGCTCTCTGTATTCTGTTACTGTGGAGAGAGCTGATACTGGACAATTGGCGCCCCAGCCAGCTCAACCGAGTGGGGCTGGAGGACCTGCTGCCTTGGTCTTGGTGGTGTTGGCAGCAGCCGGCAGAAGAATCAGGAAGCTGGAATGTAGGCAAGTGAGGGTAGCTTCCTCCCCCCCCCAAAAGAGGCTCCAGTAGCCAAAAGAACCCAACACAAGACACTGGATCCCTGCAGTCCCCTCACATGGACTTCTGGCAGTTCCTCCAGTGCATCCCTGATTGGTCCATTTTCAAGACCTACTCATGATTGGTCTATTTTCAAGACTCAAAGCTCATTGGACAATTGCCCCTATATAAGCCCCTAAGTAAAGAGCCCAAGGGCAAATCTCAGGAGAAAGAGCAGAAGAGCAAAGAGGTTTGGTTCTGTAACACTTGTATCCTGCTCTATGAGATTTGCCCCTTTATAAGAGCCATAAACACTTGCAAGGAGGTTTGCCCCATTATAAGAGCTGTAACATTTATACTTGTTGAATAAAACCTATCCTGTGGTCTGTCACTTCATTCTTCGAACTGGCAAGACCAAGAACCTGGAAATTCAGTATCAAAAATTCGGTATTACAGCCACTAGCCGGCAAATAAAGACTCCATTCAAACACTTTTAAATTGGCCATGTGGTCCTTTTACTCACCCACAACAAGAGGAAGTTCTTCCCTATCTACCCTGAAAGAGTACCAGGAAGAACAAGAGTGAGTGACATAAATTCAAGCTGGATAGAAGTAACCGAAGCCAAATTTGGAGAAACTGGGTCTTAATGTTAGACTACATTCAAATTCAGGAGGATGTGTTAGCAGAGTAACAGAAAATATGCTTCTGGAGTCTCAGCAATCACCAGTTTCAGAGGATATCTCCAATCTTACTAAAATCTTACAAATATATATAATCCTTATAAGGTAGGCAAAGAAATTTCCTCTGTGCTACAAGTGATACCAGAGTTTCAGGTTCTTGGTCTCTGTGAATTATAGGACCACAGGATCAGTGGCAAGTCAGGATTTATTCAAAGAAACAAAAATTACAACTACAAAAAAACCAAACCTCCTGGTAGAGAGAACCCAGGAGGGGATCAAACTGTTCTGCTCCCTCTGCGTCTGTCTTGGGCTCTCTAATCAGGGGCTTATATAATGGCAGGGGGGTTGGTTTGCCAGAACTCAACGTTGACTTTTAGGGTGTTGGTCCTCATCAGTTACAGCCAGCTATCCAATGAACAGTTAGGCCTTGGAAACTTATGTGAAATTGACCAGCCAGAAGTGCTTAGGAAGGAGGCAGCAAGTCACCAATGTCTCCCCGAGTTCTAGCTCTTCCAGCAAGCTGGTTCCTCCATCCACAGCAGCATCAACACCTCCAGGACTAAGGTGGCAGGTGCCACCTTGTCCAGCATCACAAGATTTCCTAATTCAGGTTTCTCCCCCTATTCTAAAATAAATACCCATTCCACAGAAGGTAAGGATGAATGTGTTCAATGGGAAACAATGCCTACAACTAAAGAGGATTTAAATATAGTTTTCCTTCACTATCCATTTCCCTTTCCTTAAAATGTAACCTCTGATTTTTAATGTTGCATATAAAATTAAAAAAAATTTAAATTATCACAAGAATAACAAAATTCCTAAAATTTCAAGCCCTCTGTTCTACCTGCTGAAGCCAGGCTTCTGAGTTTGACAAAGATGAGCATGTTGGGAACCCAAGTTCCAGAGCATCCCAGCACCACCACACAGCATTGGCTGCTTACCTTGGCTTTGTATTGTTCCTGTCTCAGTTAATTATGCTTTGTTATGCTTTTCCTTCATAGTTAAACATAACTCTAATAAGAGAATAATTTAAAATGATTATATCTGTCTTTATTGAGCCTAAAATGATTGATCCAAAATAAGTTTCTTTTTCTGTTACCCAATATATGGGACATGTAAGAATGATCAGTGAGTTTGGACAAAATACAGAGAAAATGATTTGTTTTCTGATTTATGTATTTATTTATACTTAATATGACACTATAGAAAATAAGATTTTTTTTTCACTTTCTGTTCTTACACTTATGAGCTGTGAAGTTTGAGGTCAGTTGCTAAAAATCTTCAAACTACCAATTGCCCTATCATAATAGGCGTCAAAAACTCACCAAAAAGATATAAACTGCATTGTAAACACCCTCAGTGTGTTTGTTTGTAGCTAAATGCCCCTGAGCATGCAATTTCTATTTCTTTCTCTCTAATAAATAAAGTTTTAGATATTTGTTCATATATATTTATTTGATGCATATTTTGTCTCCAGGGAATACATTGTGAGGAAGAAACTGAAATCTTTTTTAAATCAAAACTTGGTACTGTCCTTCACCTTCCATGTTCTTTGAAAGTTTGTCTCTCATTTAATCTATTTTATGGCACCTTAGTGCCCTATAGGAGTCTTCCACTGTCCTATTTATCTTTTCTATGGAGAATTATTTTAAAGCCTAACCATTTAATAGTGACTAAATATAGTAGAGGGCATGTATTAAGACACATTAAACAGACTTTTAGTTATTTTGGTGCATAGAATGAACATATAACTATACATTTGATATGTTGTATTATGCTATTGTGTCCTCAAGCCTTTTTAGATTATTCATTAAAAGGGTATTTTTAAAACACAGCATTTTCTATGGAATACATTTTGTTAAAATGCAGCATATCAATGTCTATTAAAATGTTTTCTCCTTGAAAATCATCAAATAGGGAGTTGGGGAGACATTTTAATGGAAAACTGATAAACACTTTCATAAGTATTCCAATAGACCTAATCCTAGGTTACCAATCCAATAGACCTAATCTTATGTTACTTCTTCATCTGTGGATACAACCAACCATGAATGGAGAATATTTGGAAAATCATTCCTTAAAATTTCAAAAAGCAACTTTTTAAAATTTGCTGAGTATTATGTTGAACTCATATAAATGAAGTGATATGTAGGAATTACATTAGCACTAGAAGTAATCTAGAGATGATTCAAAGTACTATACATTGGAAGGATGTGCTTAGGTTATACACAAATACTACACAATTTATATAAAGGACTTGCACATCCTCGAATTTTGGTATCCATGTAATTTAACGTTGTGATAAAGAACATAGTTCCTATCAAATTGAATGATTTACCATATTCTAGATGGTAGTGATATTCTAGATACTTATTCCTATACCCTCCCCCCATCCCATGACAACCTATGGATTTACCTATCCTAGATATTTTATAGAAATAAGATCCATGGCCCTTTCTATCATTTCCAAAAAATTTTGTTACATGAGCCTTATAAATTCAATATACCTTCTTAACTAATAACTTATGGTCATATCCTATGCATAAACAGATGTATATTTTATATTACATTCATTTTTAAACCAACAGATGTAATTTTCAAGTTGATGATTTCATGCTAAGTGGTTTCTGATTGTGCTACATATGGTATGGTTACATTAATATAATGAGTAACTTCTGGAATAACAAAGCTAATCCTCCTAAAACTATAAAGTTAATAGAGCTGTAAGTCAAGGTGTTGACATGTCAAAATTATTAAATTTTAATTTATTTATAGATTTTAACAATGAAATTTAATAAAGATGTTTATACTCAGAAAAAACACATTTCAGAAATCTTTTTTCATTTCTTTTTTAATTCTAATGGAGATTGCATCATAAAATTTGGGATCAAGAATAGTAGTGGACTCTGGCATCTTCATTTAATGTTTCATCAAGCCTTTTAGACAAGTATGCCATTATAAGCACATTTGTAGAACTTAAGGTGCAAATTAGTTCATTACAAATAATCATAATAGCTACACAATTTGGAAAATACCAGTTGAATACTTTCATGATTTATGTTATCTAAATAGTGGTTAATTTGAAAATGTGTTCATGTGTTGGTCCATTTATGCTGCTATAGAAAAATGCAATACTTGGGTTGGGTAATTTGTTCTGAAAGTTGGGAGATCCAAAATCAGGACACTACCAGCTTTGGTTGTCTGGTGAGGGTTACATCCCTTCTGGGGAGGACACTATGATCTTACATGGCAAGAAGCAGAATGGCAAGAGGGCTACATGCTATGCTAAACATGTTTTATAATGGTCTTCATCCCATTGGCAAAGGGAGGAGACATCTTGGCCTTATCACCTCTTAAAGGCACTACTTCTTAAAACTAATTCTGGTGATGCCAGAATTTTGGAGGAAACACACTCAAAACATAGTAATTCACAAGAGTTTGCATCAAAGTCCAAATGGAAACAAAACACAATGCTAGACATTTCAAAGGGATTTAATTGTAGCAAAGATAATTAATTATACAATTATTGGATTGCTGATAGAACAAAACACTGATGCTGCAGTAAAGCAATCATGAATAACTACAGGTGTTAGTCACCATGCCTAGTTCAAGGGGGAAAAAGTAGAAGAAGGAATCTATGGGATACAGTCTATGGAAGTCTTAGACTGAGCAATCATGCAGGAAGAAGAAATGAAGAGTGTCTCAATCAAGAAAGAGGAGGTCAAAGTATGTTTGTTTGCTGATGATATGATTTTATACCTAGAAAACCCTAAATACTCCAACAAAAGACTCTTAGTTTCGATAAATACAGTAAAGTAAAAAAGAAATGGAATCAACCTAAGTGCCCATCAACTGATGAGTGTGTCAGGATAATGTGGTCTATGTATGCCACAGACATAAAAACAAGTGGAATGATGTCTTCTGCAGCAACTTGAATGGAACTAGAGGTAGTTCACTTAGGGAATGGAAAAACAGATACCTCATGTTCTCAGTTATAAGTGGAAACTAAGCAAAGGATATATAGCATCATAAAAAGTAGTAATGAACATTGAAAACTAAGAATAGCAGAGAGGAAGTACAGTAGGAATAAATATCTACCTATCACCTCGTTAATGCAATCTACACTATTCTGGGGTGGGTATATTAAAATCTCTTATTTTAGGATGACATAATTCCTCTATATAATAAAAAACACTTGCACTCTCAAATTTATTGAAATTAAAAAATACCATTTATAATTACAAAATTATAACATATTTGGTATTAAATTGAAGTAAGACAACAAAAGACCTCTAACAATGAAAACTACAAAACACTAATGAAAGACATTGAAGAGGACATAAAAAAATGGAAAGATACCCCATATTTATGCGTTAGAAAATAAATACTGTTAAAATGACCAGGAATCCAAAGAAATCTTTAGGTTCAATGTAACTGTTATCAAAAGACAAATGCCATATTAAAAAAATATAAAAACAATCCCAAAAGAAAGCTGAAAGCATTACAATACGTAAATTCAACATATGATAGAAAAAACTGTATAGTAACCAAACAACACAATATAAGAGTAAAAGAGAAATACAGACCACTATGACAGAATATATGATCTGAACAGATAAGCAATTTTAACTTTTCATTTATTGTCATTGATCTAAAATACACAAAGCAGAGTAACTTCTTTGTCTGCTAACTTAACAATAAAGGAAAACTCTTACATATTGCTTTGTTTGACTTGCTCAGATTTGTGATACACATCAATGTTTAAAAGTGAAACATTTAGAAGATCACTTCCACTTAAACATACCTATTGTAGTCAAAATTTCTCTCCGCCAAGTCTCCAAGATTTGAAGAATGAATCCACAGACGACTGCAAGTAAGTGAAAAGAGACTTTATTCATAGACGAGAAAATATGATTGCCTTTATTTATTTATTTATTTATTTATTTATTTATTTATTTATTTTTGGTCAAGATAGAGTTCTACCCTATGCTCTGAGCAGAGTGCAATGGCATCATAGCTCACCACAACCTCAAACTGGGACTATGAGCATCCTGCTGCCTCAGCCTCTGGGATTACAGGCACTCACCATGGCACCTGGCTGGGTTTTTCTATTTTTTCCATGGGTCAGAGTCTCACTCTGGCTCAGACAAGCCTTGAACTCCTGAACTCAAGCAATCATCCTGCCTCAGCCTCCCACAGTGCTGGGATTACAGATGTGAGCCACTGTGCCCGGCTAAGAAAATATGATTGATAAGGAGGCCTCTGCTGCAGTGCGGGAGTTGGGGGGGACCCAAGCAGATAGCCCATTTTGGTCTTCTATCTATGAGTTTATATACCACTTTTTATATCTTGCAGGCAAGGAGAATTTAGGGAAGTGGAATATAGGTGTATTTAGGGAGATGGAATGTAGGAATATGTCACAATCTTTTGGCATAAGAGTTCACGGGCAGTAGTTAATTTCAAAACTGCTCCTGTGTAGGAATATGGTCCTGCTAGAAGCAGCGTCCCTGTTCAGGGAGAGACAGCCTCTTGTTTAGGGTGTGTTCCCTGTTCTGGGAGAGGCATCCCTGATAAGATATTGGTTTTTATGAACTGTTTATGCCTAGAGATGGAGTCTGCAATGAGGCTGATTTCTGAGCCCACCAAGACCCAGAAATGGGGGATGCAAATCCAGCCCTGAGTGGGGGAAACCTCTATTGATTCTCCCTCTCCAAATAGCAGCCCTAACTCCTGTTAGGGTAAATGGGTGCTGACTTCTTTTAACTGCTTCCTGCTGGACATGGATGATGACTAAATGGGGGGTACTCAGTGGTTCCTTAGAAGAGGATGATCCAGGGGTCCACAGTAAGTGGAAGTCTGGGTAGATCGTGGACCTGAGTAGTTAATCTTATGATATCTAGGAGGACAACAGTTGCAGCATGTAGTACAACTGGACATAAACATGAGGGACTTTGGATACAACAACATAAGACAATCCTAAAGCAAGAATAAATTCTACACCAATAACTAAGGCTTTTAACCAACCTAAATTAGGTAACCAAGAAAAACAATTGACTAAGATCAAAACCGAAAACGACTTCTTTTTGGATGATATCATGAAGTATATTTTGTATTTGTTGTTTAAAGTCTTCTATAATTGGGAATTGTCTGATACATTTAAAACAGCACAGCATTTCCTTTTAATTTCTGCACATACACGATTATGTCTTCAAAGTAATTAATTGCCGCTTGGTTTTCTAAGACAGCTTCCCAGACTTGTCCAAGTTCTATGCTAGGGGCACTAATAGCTTGCGGTGTTGTCCGAGGCTTTCACCATGGCCAAGCTAGCCAACCCATCTCCACATTTAATTTAATTACCATAGCTGGCAACACAAATAATTAATATAAATAAATACACTTAGCTGGAATGAATAGGTGAATATCACTCCATCAATCTTCTGGGAGATTAAGACCTCAGGTCAGCCAAGTCCTTCCAGTTCAGGTGTTATTCAGGTCCTGTGCCCTGGGCAAAAAAGACACTAATCCCCCTGCAGTGGCATTGGCCAGAAAATAAAGGAAAAGCCTGATGCCCACACAGTAAAACAATTCTTTTGAAATTTTAGTACACATGTTGGCATAAAATATGATAGTTGTCATCTGACATTGAAGCAAGGTATTAGTTAAATTCTCACAGAAGAACTTTACACAATTGTCTCAGGTGTAACTGTGTTGAGGCAGATAGAGACATTTCCTTGTCTCACTAGTCTCTACTCACCCAAATTTTAACAGGTGACATTCTATTGGTTGTGATAGAACACAGTGAAGTTTCTAAGCTTCTAATGGCATGCAAACACCTAATAAACAAGAAGTAAACACCTGACCTACCTCAGTTCCTCCTGCAAGACAAAACTCAGACACACTTAAAACATTTTTAGCAAAATAAGTCTAAACATTTTTGTCTCATTGAAAGGGTATTCATTGTATTTTGTCCCTTTTTCCAAGTTCCTATGGTCAAAATGGTCATGAAGTGGAGAGGGTTGCATATCACAGTCATTTCTTTGCCACCAAATTATCCTGATGTTCAGATGTGGAATAGAGTATATCTGGTTCTGGTTCTGTTAGGGAGTTACTAACACCAGTGTGATGAGTCCAGGTCTTAGGTTTAACTGTGGCAGGGGATCTTGGCATATGTTCATCCTTTTCACTTGTCTTTCAGTAGCCTATACTTATAGGATTAACATTTGTTTTTAACAGGGGAAGAAGGCAGAACATGCATCCTCTCCTACATTCACAGATTGCTCTTGCCTGTAATCAGTATATCTCTCCTTAAGAGTAGAGTTAAGAATTTTAGATATGACTAGAAAGACATGTGAGATTAGCCAATTTCTAAACTGTAAGAGTGAAGAGAAAATTCGGTAACCAGGCTTCCAGACCTCCCCCCCCCCTTGATAGTTATAGACTTGTGAAGAAAGAATCTAGGACCTGAGAGAAGTGTAACTAGGAAGTGGTTTATCCCCTGGCTCCCTGCAGGCAGGTGCACCTGGGGGACCTCAGGTGGTAACGACATGACCCAGAGCCATGAGAAGCTGTCCTGAACATCTTTACTCAAGATACTCCCCAGTGAAGTATCTCCAGTTCCCTCAGCCTCTGGGTGCAGGGTGATCGCCAGTAGTCACCCCTCCATTCCTGACAAGTGGAAGAGCCAGGGTGAGCACCACACCCCTTGTTGAGGCTCTTATCTGGGATTCAAGATCTGCTGTTGTGTTAAGAAGTCAGACTCCTGCTTGACTCTATCCTTTTTTTTTTTAAATTTTCTCTATAATGATGGAGATGAAATATTGGGCATCTTTCAGCCAGTAAAAGTATGTAGCATGGCTAACAACCTACAATTCACAGGTGACAGGCTTCTGGGGAATGAGCCTTTGAATTCCCCTTGGCCCCAGCAAGGATTTCGGCTCCACAGGGATGTGGCCCAAGCAAAGGTTTGCAGTTCCATCTGCAACAGGTACAGAGCCAAGGGTGCAAGGAAATGCCCTGCCATTCCTAAATCCATTCTGTTTCCACTATCTTGCTCTGGTTAAGAGCCAAGGAGTGGACAGAGGCACTAGGCAGAGGTCCTGGGGCCTCCCGCAATGGTCATGACCCTGCTGCACTGACGAACCTGGCAAAAGTTCCCTCAACACTACTCTCCCAAGTTCTTTTACTGTCAGCCCGTGTCCTCAGGTCCCATGCCCCTTGCTGTTGACTTCTGTAAGGTCTCTCCTCCACTCAGGGGAAATAGACCTTGTCTGCTCTTAAAGGTGTGTTTTCCTTGTGGTTTACGATTGTGCTTCATTTGCTAATGACTGCCTGTCGGTAAGGGATGGCTTTGTGTGTTGGATAAGTTTGTGCTGACTTTTTCTGATGTTTCTCAGTTGCTTTAAGTGGATATTATTTATTTATTTCTTTATTGTAGTTTTTGGCTGGTGCTGGGTTTGAACCTGCTGCCTCTAGTATATGGGGCCTGCACCCTACTCCTTTGAACCACAGGAGCTACCTTTAAGTGGATTTTAAAAGGTCTTTTCCCTTGCCACATCCCCAAATTAATCTCAATTACCTCTTTTGCAAATTTCCAAAATAGAGACTAAGTTGTCTTGCTGGTAGATAAACAAGGGACTGAATTTCTCAGCTCTGAAGATAAAGGGCATTTTATTCCTCCCTGAAAGGTATCCCTTGGCGATCAAGAGCATGTATAGTAGTTCCCTGGTCAGGGAAGGGATGCCACAACATGTGAGTGGCCCTATGGGGAAAAGATGGCTAAAGATGGCTCATTCAGGAAATACATATATGAGGTGATCGTTTAGCATTTGCAGTGTTTTTATCTCTCCCAGAGGTTTTAGATTACCTGGAGAGAGAAACTGAGACACGTAAGAAGACGAGCCTGGCTCAACAGTGAAACAGTGAAAAGCCTCAACTACACTACTACACTACTCCAGAACAGTTTGGATCCATGCACATTAAACTCTAGAGTACAGTTTCCCTTCTTCAGAAAATGAAAAATTTCTTTAAACAAATGAGGAAAGGCAAAGCAAACAACCCTGGGCACCCTCTTTGGTTTTTGTTGTTTGTGTTAGTCTATTGGTGTAAATGAAAATGTTGATGGGCATGCCAGGTTCTCTAAGACTTCAGATGGTTATCAGTAATCCTGGTGCAAAAGGTTTTAGAAGGTGCAAATGGTCACCTCCTACTATGGTGTTAAAATGTCTCTAAATGGTCAACCTGCCACCAGGATATTATGTCTCTCAAACCCATTTCTTCCAACTCTGATTTCATTAAGTTTGGTCATTTTTGCCTTGTGACTTTCTTGGGAAAAGGAGAGAGGGGAATCGCAGTGCCTATCAGTACTCTGCCAGAATCAGGGTCTTCTCTACCCCTAAGTCTGATGGAAGGCCTGCTTGTGATGGAGTACCAGAGGGGACATTCCAGGGGACTCCCCATTGGAATGACTCAACAATTTAAATGGCAAAGTTAAAGGGTCTACAAAGAAAGGAGCTTATTTCCTTGTTGTTTGATAAATAGGAATTTTGGAAAAAAACACGGTAGAATGGCTCGGTGCCTGTGGCTCAAGAGGTTTAAGGCACTAGCCACATACACCTGAGCTGGCGGGTTCGAATCCAGCTAGGGCCTGCCAAAGAACAATGCCAGCTGCAACCAAAAAAATAGCCAGGCATTGTGGCGGGTGCCTGTAGTCCCAGTTACTTGGGAGGCAGAGGCAGGAGAATTGCTTGAGCACAGGAGTTTGAGGTTACTGTGAGCTGTGATGCCATGGCACTCTACCCAGGGTGACAGCTTGAGGCTCTGTTCCCCACCCCCCAAAAAAAAACCTGTAAAATATGGAGACATGTCTTTGCAATGGAAAGATTATACTGAAAGAAGTGAGTTTGTGAAAGGAAGAAAATAGTAAGTAGGAAAAACAGATGTGTATACATAAGGTATAAAGAAAGAGAATAATATTGTATAGCAAGAATTAGATGGAAGAGTTTTTTCCTGAAATAATTGGTAGCCTAAAAGAAAGATTTGGGTGCTAAACAGTATGGTCAAGGATGTTGTCTATGTTGACTCTGATTCTTTGATACTCTGAGAGTTACCAACACTTTGTGGGAGTTTAAATTGTAGTTTTTCTGAGTAAATATTACATTAGTCGGCTCGGCACCTATGGCTCAACCAGCTAAGGTGCCAGCTACGTACACCTAAGGTGGCGGGTTCGAATCCCCAGCCCGGACCCGCCAAAAAACAATGATGGCTGCAACCAAAAAAAAAAAAGAAAAAAAATAGCCAGGCGTTGTGGCAGGCGCCTGTGGTCCCAGCTACTTGGGAGGCGGAGGCAAGAGACTCGCTTGAGCCCAGGAGTTGGAGGTTGCTGTGAGCTATAATGCCACGGCACTCTACCCCGGGGGATAGCTTGAG
>CAUYTI010120119.1:0-32663 GCA_963575145.1 Galago senegalensis
TGGTCCCAGCTACTTGGGAGGCGGAGGCAAGAGACTCGCTTGAGCCCAGGAGTTGGAGGTTGCTGTGAGCTGTAATGCCACGGCACTCTACCCAGGGGGATGGCTTGAGGCTCTGTCTCAAAAAAAAAAAAAAAAAAAAGACAGAGCAAGGAGCATTCCATCCAGGAAGAGGGAAGTATATGGGTAAAAGCTTCAAATTAGAAAAAGTTTGGTGTGCCTCAAAATCAGCCGATGGAGCATCAGGAACAAGAGAGTCAGGAAAGCACTGCAGAGGACAGCAGGGGCCAGGCTATACAGGGCCTCTTAGTATGTGACAAGGAGTTGGGACTCCCCCCTGCCTTTCTTGAGTACGCTTGCTAACAGCCTTATCCTTTGATATTGAGCTTTAAGTCCATCCCTTCCATGAATCTTCCCTGATTTCTGTTAGGCTTAATCAATAGGAAAGGTACAACTGTGGGGTCTGAGTTGGGCAGACTTGGGTTCAAACTCTGGCTCTGGCTCTTACTAGCTGGGTGGCCTCAAGCCAGTAACTTCATCTTCCCAAAGCTGGGTGCTTAATGTAGAGATAAGCACCCCATGCTCAGACGTGGCAGTTCGCTTCACGTGCTCCTCCAGGAGAGTGGCTCTGGCAAAGATTTCTTTGATGATTGAGTTCCTGCGGGCAGTCTGCAAAGCTGGGCTAGTGATAGCATCTGCCTGGCAGGGCTGTTGTAGGCATCAGGGAGATAAGCACTGTGAAGCTCTCAGCACGGTGCCTGGCTCTGAGCGAGGGCACAGCTAAAGGTGCTGGTGTTACTCGTCTTTCTCCACTCTGGATTTGTTTCCCTAATAGCCACCTTGTTCAGGTAGTAAAGCACTGGGAATGCAAAGTCTCCATTGCAGAACACAAATGAACATGCTTGGTTTTGGAGTGAAAGCATGTGTGTGAACTTGAACTCTTCATCTTCCCTCCACCTGCTCCTCTCTCAGCCTCATCTATCTCCATTGTTGGCAACTCCATTCATCCCGTTAGGGCCAAAAACTTTGGAGTCAACTTAAGGCTCCTGTTCCTCTTGCACTTCATTTTTGCCCCATCAGGAAATCCTATCGACCCTGCCTCCCACCACTCTTCTTGGC
The DNA here is from genome assembly GCA_963575145.1 of Galago senegalensis. Taxonomy (NCBI): domain Eukaryota; kingdom Metazoa; phylum Chordata; class Mammalia; order Primates; family Galagidae; genus Galago; species Galago senegalensis. Next base: position 1,117 of record CAUYTI010120119.1, read on the forward strand.
TGCTTTCACAACCCCCTAGTTCAAGCCTTCATTCTCTCTCACCAGGGTTGGTTGCAATGGTCCCTGTGCTAGTCTCCCCACTCCTGCCCTTGTCTCTCCACCGCCAGTGCCCAACACAGCGGTCAGAGGGATTCTTTAAAAGTCAGATCATGTCCTTCCTGTGCTCAAGAACCTCCCATGGATCCCATCTGACCTCATCTCTTCCAGTCTTCCACCCATTCCTGTTGCTGCAGCCACTCTGGCCACTGTGCTGTTCCTCAAACATACCAGGCAGGTTCCTACCTCAAGACCCACTGTTCCAGCTCGGCGCCTGTGGCTCCAGTGGCTAAGGTGCCAGCCACATATACCTAAGGTGGTGGGTTCAAATCCAGCCCGGGCCCACCAAACAATGACGGCTGCAACCAAAAAATAGCCGGATGTTGTGGCAGGCACCTGTGGTCCCAGCTACTTGGGAGGAGGAGACAGGAGACTCGCTTGAGCCCAGGAGTTGGAGGTTACTGTGAGCTATGATACCATGGCACTCTACCCAGGGGGACAGCTTGAGGCTCTGTCTCCAAACAAACAAACAAACAACAACAACAAAAAAACTGCACGGTTCCTTCTGTTTAGGAAGCTTTTCTCTGAGATAGTTGCTTTTCCTTCATAGAGTCTTGAATGCCACATCTTCACCAAAGCTACCCTGATCAATCTCTTTAAAATTGCAGCCCTCTCTCACATCCATTAGGATGGCTACTATTGAAAAAAATCCCCCCAAAGCAAAATAACGAGTATTGGTGGGGATGTGGAGAAGAAATTTTAACATTTGTATGCTATTGGTGGAATATAAAATAACATACCCATTGTGAAAAACATGATGGTAGTTCCTCATAAAAATAAAATTGGCCGGGCATGCTGGCTTATGCCTGTAATCCAGCACTTTGGGAGGGAGGCCAAAATGGGAGGATTGCTTGAGGCCAGGAGTTCAAGAACAGTCTGGGTAACATTGAGAGACCCCATCTGTTCAAACTGGGCGTGCTGGCACATGCCTGTAGTCTCAGCTACTTGGGAGGCTGAGCCAAGAGGACCCCTTGAGTCCAGGAGTTTGAGGCTGCATGAGCTATCATCAGGTCACTGTACTCCAGTGTGGATGACAAAGTGAGACTCTGTCTCTTAAAAAAATGAAAGTAAAAATAGGTATATGATCTAGCAATTCCACTTCTGGTTATATACCGCAAAGAATTAAAAGCAAGGTGCTGAAGAGATGTGTGTACCCCCGCGTTCACAGCACCACTCTGAGCAATAGCCAAAGCATGGAAACAACCCACGTCGTGGACGGATGAACAGATAAAACGTGGTCTACCATACAAGGGGATATTATTTGGCCTTCAAAAGGAAGGAAATTCTGACACATGTTGCAACATGGGGGAACCTTGAGGATGTCATAAGTAAAATAAGCCAGTCACAAAAAGGCAAAGACTATATGATTCCACTTGCTTGAGGTACATAGAGTAGTCAAATTCATTGAAGTAGAAAATAAAATGGTGGTTGCCTGGGAGTTGGGGAAAGAGGGAATAGGGAATTAGTATTTAATGGATACAGAGTTTATATTTTGCAAGATGAGAAGAGTTTTGCAGATGGATGCTAATGACAGTTGCATGACCGTGGGAATGTACTTTATGACACCAAACTCATGCTTGAAAAGGGATAAAGTTGGGCTGGGCATGGTGGCTCACACCTGTAATCCCAGCACTCCGGGAGGCCGAGGTGGGCAGATTGCCTGAGCTCAGGAGTTTGAGACCAGCCCAAAGCGAGACTTTGTCTTTAAAAATAGCCAGGCATTGTGGCAGGTGCCTGTAGTTCCAGCTACTTGAGAGCCTGAGGCAAGAGGATCACTTGAGCCCAAGAGTTTGGGGTTGCTGTGAGCTATGATGTTCCAGTACTCTACTGAGAGTAACAAAAAAAAAAAAAAAAGAAAAGAAAAAGAAAGAGGGTAAAGTGGTACATTTGATGTTATGCATATTTTACCACAATTAAAAAAATAAAAAACCCTGGAGTCTTCTTCCTGTATCTCACAGTACCATGCTCTTCTTTTTTCCATAGCACTCACCACCTCCTACTATATCCTATAATTATCTATTATTTAATGTCTGTCTTCTTTCACCAGAGTGAAAACTTCACAAGGGTGGGATCTGATGTATCCTGAGCATGTAGGTTGGTGCTGTAGATTCCATCTAATACTGGATTCCAGTGCAGGCCAAGTGATTAGGAAAGCTTTATGAATGAGAATCCGGAAAGTAGCTGAATTATTTTCCCTGACAGTTGGGACCACCGTTAGGAAGTTCTAGCAACTGAATGACTCGGTCTACCTGGAAAGAGCAGACATAACTTTGTTTCTTCAATCTGTCCTCTCCTTCGTCCTCCCCTTAGACTAAATCAGAGAGATTGGGAGAATGGCATTTTGACTTACTGATTACGTGAAAAAATTAAAACAATTATTTAGTGAGTTATTTTTTTTAATTTAATTAGTTTATTTTTTAATTTCAGATTAATATCAGGGTACAAACTATTAGGTTACAATGTTTGCATTTGTTAGGGAAAGTCCTTTTGTACTTGTGTCCCGCACCTAGACGGTGGTGGGCCACATACCCTTACACTGTGCCCATTAGGTGGGAGCATGGCAATCCCCCCTTCCCCTTTCCTCCTCCCTCCTTGATGTCCCACCATCTTGAATTGAATTGAGCTTTTCTCTTTGTGGGTGTGTATTAGATCCTCTACTGGCTTCATATTAGTACTGAGTACATGGGATACTTGCTTTTTCATTATTGTGATACTTTACTAAGAAGAATGTGTTTCAACTCCAAAATAATTTTTTTATATGTATATATAAAGAAAGAGTCTCACTTTCTTGCCTCCGGTAGAGCACTGTAGCAACATAGTTCATAGCAAGCTCAAACTCCTGGGCTCGAGCCATCTTCTTGCTTCCACTGCCTGAGTAGCTGGGCACCTGCCACAATGCCTGACTATTTTTAGAGACGGGGTCTGGCTCTTGCTCAGGCTGGTCTTGAACTCCTAAACTCAGGCAATCCGCCCTCCTCTGCCTCCCAGGGTGCTAGGATTACAGGCATGAGCTACCACACCCATTCTAACAATTTGTTTTTGTTTTTTTAGAGACAGAGTCTCACTTTATCGCCCTCTGTAGAGTACAATGATGTCACAGCTCACAGCAATCTCCAACTCCAGGGCTTAAGCGATTCTCTTGCCTCAGGGACCTGGGACTATAGGTGCCTGCCATAATGCCTGGCTATTTTTGTTGCAGTTTGGCTGAGGCTGAGTTCAAACCTGCCACCCTCGATATATGGGGCCAGCACCCTACCCAGTGAGCCACAGGCACAGCCCTTGTTTTGTTTTTTAAGAAATGCCCTTGCTTCGTTGCCCAGGCATGAGAGCAGTGGCATGATCATGACTCACTGCAGCTCAAACTCCTGGGCTCAAGAGACCCTCCTGTCTCATTCTCCCAAGTAGCTGAGACTACAGGTGCTCACTGCCCAGCTTATTTTTCTAGTTTTTGTAGAGATGGGTCTTGTTCCTGCTCAGGCTGGTCTTGAACTTCTGGCCTCAAGCAATCCTCCTGCCTCAGCCTCCCAAAGTGTTAGGATGACAGCTGTGAGCCACCATACTTGGCCTTAAAACAATTTTTGAAAAAACATTTTTTAATTGACAAATAAAAATATCTATTCACAGTGCACAATAAGTCATTTTGAAATATATGTACATTGTGAAATGGCTCTGTCAAGCTAGCGTAAATGTTATCTCACATACTTATTTTTGTGTGTGTGGCGAGAACATTTAAAAATCTATTCTCAGCATTTTCAAGTAGATGACACTATACATCATGAATATCTATAGTTACCACGTTGTTCAATAGATCTCTTAGACGTATTCCTCCTGTCTAACTGAAATTTTGTACTTTTTGACCAAAGTTTCCCCACTTCCCCTGCCCTGGCCAAGCCCCTGGTAACCACCCTGTCTTGGCCATCGTGAATAGTGCTGCAATGATTTTAAGACTAATCATTCTTGATGTTGTCCCAGGTAAACTCTTTGGGCCCATGTTGACCCTCGTAGGGGAGTCATGTGTTTAAGTTCTACAGGAACAAGAAGTAGGTTCTGGCTCCTCTAACTGAGGAGATCTCTGCAGAGACACAGAACCAAATTAACAGGGAAAGACACACATGAGACTTCCTGCTGGCCCTCATCCTCCATGCTTGGTATGGCAAATGGAGAGAGAGGGTCCTTGGCCAAGGGGGAGACATAGAAGTAAAGTGTCACCCACTTCAGGCAAAAAGTAGGGAGATGTTGTAATAGCCTGGGGCCCTCAAAGGTAATCCACCAAAGCCTTTAAACCCTCAAGCACAAAGCCGCACACACCCTTTCATTTCTTTATGTTTGCGTTTGGTTTTGATACATGGTCCCACTTTGTTGCCTCTGCAAGAGTGCAGGGAAGGGATCAGAGCTTCTGCAACCTCAAGGTCTTGGACTGAAATGATCCTCTTGGTTTTGCTTCTTGAGTAGCTGGGACTACAGGCACACCACCATGGTCTCCCACATTTTGTATTTGTGTGTGTGTGTGTGAAGATAGTCTATGTTGTACAGGCTGGTCTCAAACTCGTGGCCTCTAGTGATTTTCACGCCGCCTGGGCCTCCCAAAGTGCTGGGACGACAGGCATGAGGACTACAGCCCTGCCTATTTCAAACACATTTCTATCTATACCAGCCAGCCTCACCTCTCAGGGAAGTGTGCCTCGATGACTTAAAGGGAACAGTCCGGAGGCCAAAGAAAGAAAGTGTCCTGATAAAGAGACCATTGTTTGAGTGGTTTTGGTCTTAAGGAGGATTGTTCCAGGTCCAGCTGGTCTAGACAATGGCTTGATAGACTCAGCCAATCTCTTCTCTGGATTGTCTTGAAAGAATTATGCAGATTTGCATGTAAATGATTGTGTGATCTCAGGCAATTCATTTAACTTCCTTGAAAAGTAAGAGGGTGCCTGGGTCACCTTAAAGGGAATTTCCAGCTCTTAAAGACTTAAAATTGTCAGCTCATCTATGGAGATGCCCGGCATGATCATGGATTATCATGGCTGTTCGCATCTCATCTGCTCTTCAGCCCAGGCTTTCTCAACCTCGACACTATTCACATTTTAAGCCAAATAATATCAATACTTTGTTGTGAGAGGTGTCCTATTCATTACAGGATGTTCAGCAGCATCCTTGGCCTTCTCTTCCCACCAGATGTCACAACCAGTTTTGACCATCAGAACCATCTCCAGCCTGGGCATGGTGGTTCAGGCTCGTCATCCTAGAAACCTGGGAGTTTCAGGCAGGAGAATTGCTTGAAGCCAAGAGGTCAAGAACAGCCTGAGCAACAGCAAGACTGGATCTTCACAAAAAAATAGAAAAATAAGCCTGGGTGGTGGTGTGTGGCAATAGTCCCAGCTACTCAGTAGCTGAGGCAGGAGTATCACTTCAGCCTAGAAGCTACAGGTTGCAGTGAGCTATAAGTGACATCATGGCACTCTAGCCTAGACTCAGTCTCAAAAAAAAAAAAAAAGTCTGCAGACATTGCTGATGTCACCTGGTGGTGGGGGTTAAATCACCCAGGGTTGGGAACTGTTGCTCTAAAAGTTTCTACATTAGATAACAAATGATTTGGTTACTCTATTTCTTTTTTTTTTTTTGAGACAGAGCCTCAAGCTGTGGCCCTGGGTAGGGTGCCGTGGCATCACAGCTCATAGCAACCTCCAACTCCTGAGCTCAAGCGAGTCTCCTGCCTCCGCCTCCCAAGTAGCTGGGACCACAGGCGCCCGCCACAACGCCTGGCTATTTTTTTTTTTTTTGGTTGCAGCCATCATTGTTTGGTGGGCACGGGCTGGATTTGAACCCACAACCTTAGGTGTATGTGGCTGGCGCCTTAGCCACTTGAGCCACAGGCGCCAAGCCTGGTTACTCTATTTCTAGAGCATCTTCAGATCTCTCTTTAAACCTCACTTCTCTGTCTTTAGTCAGGCTGGCCCCCCAGGACACATTCTCTCAGCAATGTTTGCATCTTCCAAGGTCCTCAATGTGCTTTTGGTAAAAAGCTCTAAGTTCCATGAGGGCAAGAATTCAGTTTAACATAGAGAAGGTACTCATTGCATGGAAGTTAAATGAATAAATATGTTAAAAGACAAGCTTCCCTGAAAAGTTGTAGCACAGGCTTTTTGTTCTTCTAATCAGAAGACTTCTCCACTCCTCTCCACTGTAGCCAGGTCAGAGAAGAATTAAGTGTGTGAGCTCTCTGCTCAAATAGACCAGGGGTCTATCGGCAAATCCAGATTCTCCTGCTAATTAGGTAGGTAACCTTGGGCAAGTTACGTTCCTTCTTTAAGCCTCAGTTTCATTGTCTGTAAAGTGGGGATAAAATGATACCCACCTTGTAGGGCATAGGGTTCCTTGAGATGATACTCAGAAGGTGCTTAGCAGAGCTCCCAGCTTCTAATAGGCCTTCATGAATGTTAACTATTATTTACATTCCCTTATTACCTATCATCCAGAATATAAGCTAGTGTCCCACCATTCAGGGAACAAACTCATTGCTATTCAGGTCAATAGGGGTGGCAGGAAAACAAATAAATAAAATCCACAAAGAACTCAAAGTTCCATTATCTATAGGCTTCTAGACATTCAGGAATGGAAAGAACCTTAAAGGTCATCACATCCAACCCTTCACACCCCCTGTTTCCCAGAGGCAGGGCAGGAAGGTATCAAGTGTTGACTTGAACTTCTGTGGTTACTAGCAGTATCTTATTAAAATTCAGATTACTGGACCCCAGCTCTCCAGGGATGCAAAAGCATTCAGTATGGAGTATGTCCAAGGAATCAGCTTTTAAATCAGTTCCCTAGGAATGTTCTTGGCCTGTTACAGAAGTACCGGCTGGTAGATTAAGATCATGGGTTTTGGACAGAGTTGGGCCCAGGTCCTAGTGCACTATACACTGTCTAGGGGACTGGGACCCATTGGTGTAATCTCTCCCAGTTTGAATTTACTTGGCTAAACTTGTAAATATTAATAACACATCTCTCTTAGGATTGCTGGAGGCATTATATAAGATAGTTTATAACACTCAGGCTTGGACGTAGCATTTGGAAGTAATGCATAAATATTAAATATCATTGAACCAATCACACGGATACCTGCCTCTCCTGAAAGGTAGCCCATGACCCCCTAAAACAGCCTTTGGCCTTTTGTGTCTGAGAAGCTCCTCTTTATATTGAGCTGAAATCTGCTTTCTTCTTCCTTACACCCATAAGTTCAAACTCTGTTCTCAGGGTCCAAGTTGAACAAGTACCTTCTTTCACAGGCCACAGCCTCAAATATTAGAAGACATAGATCCACCCACCGGGAAGACTCTTCCCCAGTTATACAGATTATAGAGTGCCCCAGGTCTTGTTTTGAAGGAGACAAAGCAAGTCCAGCTGCTGGTGACCATGGCAGTTTCTGCTGCTCTGAGTGCACAGCGTCTAACCCTGTTTGTCAGTAGGTTGTCAGACTCCACAGAAGCCCTAGGCGGTATAGCAGAGGCATTTGGGACAAAGCTGAGGGATGTCAGTATATTTGACTGAGGTCCCCAAACGAGGTGGACCCTTGCTATAGCCTGGCCGTTTGCTGGCTAGCCTTGCAGATGTGTCTTCCTATGAAGATGTCTTTCAATACAAGTCGGAAGAGTGGAGGCAGTGGCATGGGGAGAGAGACTAATATTTAATAAAAGCCTTAGCTGTCTCATCCCTGCCATCCCCAACCCAAGCCACCATCACCTCTTGCCCACTGCCCACACATCCTCTTCCCTGGCTTCTCTGCCTTCCTAGTCATCCTTCTGTATTAATCATGCTTTCTGGATTCAGATGTTTTGACATCTGGGGACCTTATGGATCCTGCCCAGAATTAACTGATTCCTACAGACAGCTAACAGCTCACCAGCTCCTTTCATATACAAACCAACCAGCCCAGAGGCTCATGTCCCAGCCACCTGCTTTAACAGGCTATCCTGGGGCTCTCAGACGTGGGGCCTAATCATCCCAGAACCAGGCACTAGACAGCCAGGGACAGCTCCTCTGCCCCAGCCTGGTGAAATGATTCAAACCAGCCACTCCTAACCCTTCTCATGCTGACTCTCCCCTTTCTTCTCTCAGAAACCACAGTAAAGACTCTTTCCCTTCCTTTCCCCCTCCTCTCTTGAAAACCATTTCCTCCCTCCCCTTTCCTCCTGACAAAACCCAGGGATCCCCCAACTGTCTCCACACAGTCTGGTGTGCCCTCTTGCGACAAGACCATACAAAAGAGTGAATCTATTCAGTGGTAGTCATCTGCTGATCTCTTGACCTTACCATACTAAAAAATAATAGAATTTATGTTTGAAATGCTATCCACCATTAATCCCCCATCTTGCAAAGGAATGTGCCAGGGTGACCTTCTGAAAACTCAGCTCCAGTCATCTTCCACCGGCTCATTGCTACTTGAAACCCTCCCATGGCATCCCATATGTCTCAGCCCCTCACATGCACACATCCTCACTCTGGTCTCAGCCCCTCACATGCACACATCCTCACTCTGCTCTCAGCATGTCACACGCACACATCGTCACTCTGGTGTCAGCCCCTCACATGCACACATCCTCACTCTGGTCTCAGGATGTCACATGTACACATCCTCACTCTGGTCTCAGCATGTCACACACACACATCCTCACTCTGGTCTCAGCCCCTCACATGCACACATCATCACTCTGCTGTCAGCCCCTCACATGTACACATCCTCACTCTGTTCTCAGCCCCTCACATGTACACATCCTCACTCTGGTCTCAGCCCCTCACATGCACACATCCTCACTCTGGTCTCGGCATGTCACATGTACACATCCTCATTCTGGTCTCAGCCCCTCACATGCACACATCCTCACTCTGGTCTCGGCATGTCACATGTACACATCCTCATTCTGGTCTCAGCCCCTCACATGCACACATCCTCACTCTGGTCCCGGCATGTCACATGCACACATGCTTACTCTGGTCTCGGTACATCTCAGAGTGAGACGTGTCACATGCACACATCCTCACTCAGGCCTCCAAGTGCTCCATGACACTGCCTGTCTCTGCTCTCCATTCCTTGGTCCTGCCTCAGGGCTTTGCACTGGCAGTTCTCTCTACCCTCTCCCTATCTGTGTGTGTTTGCCCTTGTCCCCTTGACCTTGGACTTCTCATAAAAGGTTGACTAGTCCCCTCTCTGATGGTTCCTTATGTTTGTTTCCTTGTCAAGGTGCATTTCATTTGCTAATGTAGAATGAGATACTTGTTTACCTGTATATTAACCATCTCTTTTACTAGAATGTCTGCTTCAAGAGGGTGAGGACCATGTGAGTTTCCGCTCTCATTCAGTACATAGCCCTCAAAAAATTCTCACGCCTATACTCCTAGCACTCTGGGAGGTTGAGGCAGATTGCTTTAGTTCAGAAGTTCCAGACCAATCTGGGCAAGAAGGAGACTCTGTCTCTATAAAAATAGAAAAATTAGCCAGGAATTGTGCTGGGCACCTGTAGTCCCAGCTAGAAAGGAGGCTGACGCATAGGATGGCTAGAGCCTAGAAGTTTGAGGTAGCAGGGAGCCATGATTTTGCCATTGAAACCTAGCCTAGGCAACAGAGCGAGACCCTGGAAAGAAGAGAAGAGGAGAAGAGAGGAAAAGAAAGAGGAAGAGAGGGAGATGGGAAGGGAGACAAAGAGAGAGAGGGAGAAGGAAGGGAGGGAGGGAGGAGAGGGAGAAAGAGGAAGGGAGGGAGAGAAATGGAGAAAGAGAGATAGGGAGAAGGGAGAGAGGGGGAGAGCGAGGAAGGAGAGAAAGAGGAAGAGAGGGAGACAAATGGAGAAAGAAAGAAAGGGAAGGAGGGAGAGAGAAAAGGAGGGAGGGCAATAAAGGGAGAAAGAGAGAGAGAGAGAGAAAGAGAGAGAGAGAAAGGATCAGAGGGAGAGAGAAAAGAGAGAGAGAAAGAAAGAAAAAGAAAGAGAAAAAGAAGGAAAAGAAAGAGAGGAAGGAAGGATGGATCAGGCAGAGAGAGAGAAAGAGAGAGGGTGGGCAGGAGAAAAGAAAGGAAGGGATTAAGGAGGGGAAGGGTAGAGGGAAGGAAAGAAAGAAAGGTGTGTGTTGAATATTGAAATCCTGAATGACTGTGCTAGGCTCTTTGAGATGCTGTCTGTAGGTTGACTCCTCTCATCTCCATGGCAACACTGTGAAGTAGGAATCACCATCTCCATTTTAGTCCCCATTTAGTACTCCATTTCTGAGGACTGTGCAATCTAATGTCGAGTAAGGACACTGAGACTCAGAGAGGTGAGTAACCTACCCAGAAGAGTCACACAGCCCCTGAATGGTGTGGTGGGGGATTCAAACCCAACTCAGTTTGTTGGCCTGAGGTGGGCTCTTCCTTTCCTCGGACAGACTCCCTTGCTTGGCGTAGGAAGGGATGCCACCTGGAGATAATCATAGTTCAGACTAAGCTGCCTTTTCAGTCTCAGAGATTCAGGAACTCAAGGGATAAAAGTCCAGAAACTCAGAAGAAAAGAGAGAAAACTTCCTTAAAATACCCTCATCAAGTTACAGGTTCTAATTTAAGCTACTGAGGTAAATTATATGATGGTACAAACAAGATCTTTAAGTTGACAGCTATTTCCTCAAGTTCTTCTCTTCCTTAAATAGCAAAATTATATAAAACAAATGTTCCCTGCTATTTCAGTAAATTATATGCTATATATATATGTATACAACAAATGGCAAGAAACTGTGAGCCAGCCTGTTTTGAGGCCTTCATGTATTTAACATATGCCACTGCTATTTTCTTTCTCTTTCATATTACACTTTTTCCCCCCTTGGAAAATCTTGGCTCATGTAGTTGATAAATACTTTTAGGAACCCAACTGATTCAAAATGTAGTCTGGCTTTCTGAGTACTGTGCAATTTAATGTCAAAGGTCCCTCTTTATCTCTATCTTAAAACAAACTTTAATAAACAAAGGTGGTGCCCGAGCTTCTAGTGGTTTGCCAGAAAAGAAAAGTGAACAGATTCTTTCTTAAAACTGCAGGGAGGCTGGGTGTGGTGGCTCATGCCTGAAGTTCCAGCTACTCTGGAGGTTGAGGCAGGAGGATCTCTTGAGCCCATGAGTTTAAGGCAACAGTGAGCTATCATGATGCTACTGCACTCTGGGCCAAAGTGAGACTCCATCAAAACAATAAATAAAAAAGGACCAGGTGCGGTGGTGCAGCCCTGTAATCTAGTACTCTGGGAGGCCAAGGCGAGAGGATCTCTTCCTTGAGCTCAGGAGTTTAAGACCAGCCTGAGCAAGAGTGAGCCCCTGTTTCTACTAGAAATAGGGGGAAAAAATTAGCTAGGTGTTGTGATGGGGGCCTGTTGTCCCAGCTACTCAGAAGGCTGAGGTCCCCTACTACAGATGGAATCATATAATATCTGTCCTTTTGTGCCTGGCTTATTTCACTTAGCATAAAGTCTTCAAGGTTCATCCATGTTGTAGTGTGTGTCAGAATTTTCTTCCTCTTTGGGGATGGATAATATGGCAGTGTATGGCCTTACCACAATGTGCTGTTTATCCGTTCATCTACCAGTGGACACTTGGCCTGTTCCCATCTTTGGCTGTCGTGATGCAGGTCAGTTTTAAAAGGTTTTTCTAAACATTTTAAAAATGGATATGCTATCATCTAATCACTGTCCTCTTGATGATTGTTTCTAGTTTTATATTATCACAGGCAAAGCTGCAAACAGCTCACTGGCCCCAGAAGAGACTACAACAGAGTGGTTGGGAGGAGGGACTCAGAAGCCAGATGGTTTGGCCACAGGCTAGCTTAGCCAGTTACTGTGTGACCTTGGGCAAGCTCACAGCCCCTCTCTGCTTAAGTATCTGTATTTGTAAAATGGGGATAGTGAAAGTGAATATTAAATCAGATAAGCCAAGCCAGGTATGGTGGCTGACAGCTATAATCCCAGCACTTTGGGAAGCTGAGGCAGAAGGATCATTTGAGACCAGAAGTTCAAGATCAGCCTGGGCAACACAGTGAGACCATGTCTCTATAAAAGAGTGTAAAAAGTTGGCTGGGGGTGGTGGCGTAGTCCTAGTTACTCAGCAGGCTGAAGTGGGAGGATTGCTGAGGGTAGCAGTTGGAGGTTACAGTGATCTATGATTGATTGCACCACTACACTCCAGTCTGGATAACAAGACTCTGTCTCAAAAAAAAAAAAAAAAAGGCTCAGTGCCTGTGGCTCAAGTGGCTCAGCCACATACACCTAAGGTGGCGGGTTCGAATCCAGCCCAGGCCCGCCAAAACAACAATGATGGCTGCAACCAAAAAATAGCCGGGTGTTGTGGTGGGCGCCTGTAGTCCCAGCTACTAGGGAGGCAGAGGCAGGAGACTCGCTTGAGCCCAGGAGTTGGAGGTTGCTGTGAGCTGTGATTGCTGTGAGCTGTGATGCCACAGCACTCTACCCAGGGGGACAGCTTGAGGCTCTGTCTCAAAAAAAAAAAAATTAACATAAATAAAGAAATAAGACTAGCCACACAAAACACTGAACTCTGGACCTGACACATGGCAAGCTAACAATCCATATCAGCCATTAATTGTATCATAAATCACTGCCTACTTTATTTTTTGTTTCTGAAACAGGGTCTTCTGTCACCCAGGATGGAATGCAGTGGTGTGGTTATAGTTCATGGCAATCTCCAGCTCCTGGCCTCCAGTGGTCCTCCTGTCTCAGCCTCCCAAATAGCTGGGACTACAGGTGTCCACTACCATGCCTGTTTCACTTTTTAATTTTTTTTTTATAGAGACAAGGTCTTACTGTGTTCCCCAGGCAGGTCTTGAATTCTTGGCCTCAAGCAGTCCTCCCACCTCAGCCTCCCAAAGTGCTGGCATTACAGTTGTGAGCCACTGTGCCTGGCCAAATCACTGATTACTTGTATCTATCCCTATAGGCTAGCAGAGCAATTCTGGGTAGGAGCACAGAGCATTGAAGATTTTGAAAGATACTGCAAATTACCTTCCAAAAATGTCGCACTGGTTGCTGTTAGTCACAGAAGGACATAGGGAGCCATGGATGGTCCTCGAGGAGAAGGTGTGATAAAAGGAATATTCAAGGAAGATGATCAGGCCATGTAGTCATTTCCGTCTGGGATTTTATCTTCAGAGTCAAGGATAACTCGTTTACTTTGCCTTTATTCCTAAAAATAAATTGATAATGCACACAAGTGTTCATTTCCTTCCTCTCTCTAATAACTCCCCACATTTCCATCTTCTGTGAATACCCTGGAGGGCTGTTTTGGCTTGTGTCTCTGGGACAGGGAGCCCTACCCATTTTTAGTTCCTTCCTTGGAGCCCACTTCACACCACCCCTTATTTAGCAGGTTCCAGCTAGAAACGCCACCCTCATCGTGATGCTTTCACTGCACTCAGTTTATTTCATTGGCAGCATTTCCCATCAAGTGCACGGTATCTATATTGTGATACCTATCTAGCCATATATTTTTAAACGCCTGTCCTCCTCCTCCCAGTAGACCAGGAAAACTGCAGGAAGGAGTCTAGGCCTGTCTGGTCACCTCTGTGATCCCAGCAGCACCTTTGGCCTGACACAAAGCAGGCGCTTGAAAAGTGTCTGTTGAATAGCTGATCCCAGTAACATCTGTGGCAGCGCTGAGAGTGAAGGGATTTAGGATTTCTTTTTTCTTAAAAGGCAAATATACATAAAATTTACCATTTTAACCACTTTAAAGTGTATCATTCAGTAGCATTTAGTATATACACTAAGTGCAACCGTCACCTGTTTAGACCACAGCATTTTCAGGACCCACAAAAGAGACCCTGGGGCTGTGATGCGGTCACTCCCCATTTCCTGACAATCCCCCGCCCTTTGGCAGCCACTAATCTGCATTTTATCTTTATGAATTTGTCTGTTTGAAATCTTTTGCATACATGGAATCGTGCCTATGTGAACTTTTGTGACTGGTTTGTCTCATCATGTTTTCAAGGTTCATCTGTGTTGTCACATGTCAGTAATTTGAGGACTTTTATTTTTTTACAGTGATGTGCTCCAATCTGCTCACACCAGCTGATTATTAAATATACAAGAATCTTGGGAGCCTGTCACTTAACCATTAATACTGGGAAATTGGCCACCATTGGAGTGTTCACTATTCCATGGATATGTTACACATCGCCGTGTTTGGGGGTGTTATTTGAGAGCTGGTTTATAGGCATACTGTTATGTTAGCTTTGAAGCACCCTCATAATCTCCACCAGCATGCTGATACTCTGAATAAAATGGTGCTCTTCCCGAGCAAAGACTGCTTAAGAAATGCCCCCAGTTCCACCTTCTAACCACATGTCTCAGCCTAAGGCAGTCTGTCCTTTTCTCCTAAGTGACACTTGCCTTCCAAATGCAAGGACACCACAGCTCTAGACTGCAGGGATGTTCCTCTGACTTCTGTGTCACAGGCCTCTTGGGTGTCGAGTATGACCTGTGGGAACCCCTCTGTGCCAGCAAAGAGTGGAGGATCTCAGGGCTCGGTCCCCAGCATGATGGACCGTGCGGGGGGGCAGTGGGAGCAGCAGAATCACTTGTCAGCCTCTGATGTGCTAAAGCAGTCCCTGGATCAGCGATGTCAGGACCACCTGGGAACCAGTTAGAACTGGAAATTCTCAGCCCCTCGGGGGGCAGGGCCCAGCTGTCTGCATTGTGACAAATCCTGTGAGGGATTTTGAGGCTCCACCGATTCCTGCTCTAAGACACACCATATTTCTCTGTCTCGCAAACCCACCTACACAGGCCAACTCACCCGGGACCTTGCATTCATCCTCCAGACAGGTGAATGCTTGAGACAGGCACTGAGGATGCCCAGTGATTAGAACCAAGGGCTCTAATACCAGAGACAACCAGGCTGAAGCCTCGGCTCCTTCAGACTCTGTGACCTAGTATAAGTGCCTTAACCTCTCTGAACATGCTTCTTCATCTATAAAATGGGTATGATAACCACACCTAATTCATAGATGGATTGTCAGGACAACAGAATATAACACAAGTGGTTTAGCATGGCTCTTGCTTATAGCAGGTGCTCAATAACTAGTTACATGGTCTCAGGGCAATGATGTAGGGAGCCTAAGAAAGGCGGATTCAGTGATTAATCTCTCACATTTGAATAGTGCTTTAGAATTCATTTGTAAAATAAAATAGCTTATCCATAGCAGATATGGTTGATGCTGTCTCCCACACTGCCACATCCCCAGCTGCAGTCTACCCTAGAAGGTCGCCCTTGGCAGAAGAGAGTCACCTTGCCTGGGGGATTATGCCCTCCCAAGAGGATATGACAGCAGCCCAGCTCCCACACCTCTGGGAAGTACCAATTCACACTCCAGCGTTCCCTGTGGGATTAGGCTGAGGCTGGACTTGAGCCCAAACCTTGCTTAGCTTTCTTCTCCTGGTTCCCTCTCTTCCCAACTGGTGTCTCCTGAGAGCATTTCCTCTGTAAATCACTTGCACAAGAATCCCCATCTCATTTTTTGCAGAAATAGAAAAACCCATCCTGAAATTTGTATGGCATCTCCAGGGACACCGAATAGCCAATCTTTTTGAAGATTGTCTTCAAAAATAAGAGCAAAATTGGAGGTCGTCTTCCTGATTTCCAAACATACTACAGAGCCATGACAATCAAAACAGTGATACTGGTCTAAGCGAAAATGTATAGACCGGTGGGATAGAATAGAGAGCCCACAAATAAACCCTCAAATGAAATGATTTGGTCAAATGATTTTCCATAAGGGTATCAAGACCATGTAATACGAGGTAGGACATGTAATACGAGGAAGGACAGTCTTTTCAGCAAGTGAAATTAGGAACAGTGGCTATCCACATGCCAAGGAATGAAGTTGGACTCTTACCTAATGCCTAATGCCTAAATTAACTCAAAATGAACCAAAGATCTAAATTTATGAAACTTTGAGAAGAAACAGGAAGAAAGACTAATGTAAAAACATTGTAGGTAAATAATAGAACTGAAATTGAGAGACAGCCTAGAATCTAATAATGGCTTCGCTATATTTTTTCTGAAATATAATTTTCTCTAGTTTCTCATTTTTATTAGAGATAAATTACAGTAGGACCAATTTATTTGCAAAATATGTTTTAGTGTCATTATATTTGATCAGATTATTTATATAAAGTACAAGAATAGTTATTAGCCATATAGGCTTTTTCTTTTCTTTCTTTCTTTTTTTTTTTTTTGAGACAGAAAAAAAACGAGTCTCACTTTGTCACCCTGGGTAGAGTGCTGTGGCATCATAGCTCACAGCAACCTCAAACTCTTGAGCTCAAGTGATCCTCTTGCCTCAGCCTCCCTAGTAGGTGGCACTATAGGTGCCCACCATGACACCTGGCTATATTTTTAGCGACGGGGTCTCACTCTTGCTCAGGCTGTTTTTGAGCTCCTGAGCTCAAGCAATTCACCCACCTGGGCCTCCCAGAGTGCTAGGATTACAGGCATGAGCCACCATGCCCTGCCTTATATAGGCTTGTTCTTTTCTCGTTTTTTTCAATTGGCTTTGCTAACATTTTTTCATAAGGAATTTCCAGTTAAACTTAAAAGCCTGCCAAGCCAAGCATTTCACTGCATCTATATGAATTGGGTAAATTTCTCTTGAGGTCCCAAAGTAACTTGGGGTTCCCAGACCTATCAGAAAATGACATTCTTTAATTTACTGCCGATCTGCAAATGTCATAGATGAAACAGCAGGCCAGTTTTTAGTCTCTTCTTTTTGTGTGTGGATATAGGATCTCGCTTTGTCACCCAGGCTAGAGTGTGGTGGGCATCATCATAGTTCACTGCACCCTCACATTCCTGAATAGAAGCAATCTTCTTGCCTCAGCCTCCCAAGGAGGTGGGACTATAGGTGCGAGCCACCACAATTGGCTAATTATTCTATTTTTTTGTAGAGATAGAGTCTGGCTCTTGCTCAGTCTGGTCTCTAACTCCTGATCACAAGTGATCCTCCTGCCCTGGCATGGGCCACCTTGCCCAGCCCAGACCAATTTTTTCAAAGGGCTTTTTATTCCCTTTATCAAATCAACCTAATTCCTCCAAGCAGTTAAATGCCAACCAGTCCAAGCCTTGGTAGACTAAGTAGGGTTTCTAATTCTGTCCTATCATAAAGCAAACAGATTCTTATTGAACTTAGGCAAATAACTATATTGTCATTAAAAAAAGAAGAACATTTATAAATAGTTTTTAAATTTTGGAGAAATCAAGTAGAAAGAAAAATGTCACAGGCTGTTTACAAAAATACTTTAAAAATTTAAAATTTGTTTTAAACAACTCAATGAAGGCAAACATTTTTTTGACTTCTGGAAAATAAAGCCCCAAAAGAAAAAGCAATGTCTATAAACAAGAAGTGAAAAAGCTATGTGAACCAGTTTGATGAAAATATTTCAAATTGTATATGAAAACGCACTGTACCCCATGATTGCATTAATGTACACAGCTATCATTTAATAAAAAAAAAAAAGGAAGTGAAAAAATGGCTGGGTGGAGTGGGTCATGCCTGTAATCCTAGCACTCTGGGAGGCCAAGGCAAGAGGATTACTTGAGCTCAGGAGTTTGGAACCAACCTGAGCAAGAGCCAGACCCTAAAAATAGAAAAAAAAATTATCCAGGCATTGTGGCCTTGTAGTTTCAACCACACTTGTAGGAGCTGAGGCAGGAGCATCACTTGAACCCAGGGCAACAGAGTGAAACTGTCTTTTTTTTTTTTTTTTTTTTTTTGAGACAGAGTCTCACTTTGTCACCCCAGCTCACAGCAACCTCCAACTCCTGGGCTTAAGCAATTCTTTTGCCTCAGCCTCCCAAGTAGCTGGGGCTACAAGTGCCCACCACAATGCGGGGCTATTTTTTGTTATAGTTGTTGTTTACCAGGCCCAGGCCAGGTTTGAACCTGCCAGCCTGGGTATATGTAGCTGTCACCCTAACCATTTAGCAATGGGCTCCGTGAGACTGTTTTTAAAAAAACCAAAACCAAAAACCACTTGTCATAAAACAGTATCACTATTACCATATTTTGCCATATATAATGCATACTTTTTTTGCCCAAATTTTTTGGGGAAAAAAATAAAGATTCACATTACTCATGGGTAATGCTAATTCCGTATCTATATAAATGTTTTATTTATGCTTATGCCCTAAAAGAGTATCTCTGGAAAGCAATAACGATATCTGTATGCAAAATAATACCCTAGAATACGGTGATCCGTTTTATTAAATTTACAGTCAACTTACAAAGAAAGCAATTTCAGTGAAAGAAGAATTCTAAAAGGCCTCTCACTGGGAGGCGCCTGTGGCTCAGTGGGTGGGGCGCCGGCATATGGGCCGAGGGTGGCAGGTTCAAACCCAGTCCTGGCCAAACTGCAACAAAAAAATAGCCAGGTGTTGTGGCGGGCGCCTATAGTCCCAGGTATTTGAGAGGCTGAGGCAAAAGAATCACCTATGCACAGGAGTTGGAGGTTGCTGTGAGCTGTGATAACACAGCTCTCTACTGAGAGCGATAAAGTGAGACTCTGTCTCTACATTAAAAAAAAAAAAAGCTCTCTTACACCTCTGTGGGTAACAGGGCTTCTTCCCCTTGCCGGGACACCTGAAAATTTTGTTTGCGTGTTTTTTTTTTTCTCTCTTGAACTTGGTCGGGGTGGGCAGTGGGATCGAGGGTGAGCTTCAGGCTGAAGTGGGGGTAGGGGTGTGTCCACTTGGGAGGGCCCGCCCGGGGAGGAGGCGCCAGGGCTAAAGCCCTGATTTCCACGGTGACAGCCTTCTGCAGATGGTCTTTTGCTCTTGTAATGACTTCCTGATTTCATCCTCGCCCCCACCTTTGTTCTTTCCCTTGCTCCTTTTTCTCTTCCTCTGGTGTGTGCTGAGAGCAGGAAGTTGGAGCAGTCAGGCCAAGTCAGCTCACTTCCTTTACCGTGTTATTCCCGGTGGCTTGCAGAGTATGGAAACAGGCTTTTCTGCTCTGCCTAACCCTAGGCCCTTCTCCAGTGGCCTCGGGCCACCCTATTCCTCCTCAGGAGCTAGGAATCTAGCTGAAATCCTGAGAAATTGTTTTCCCATACACTGTAAGCTTTAAGCTAACAGTTATTAAATACGCTAAAGAGCATGGCAATGGAAAGTTGGGACCAAAAATGTGGGTGCGCGTTATACATGGCAAAATACGGTAATTTTAACTATACATGTTAAATGAAACAGGAACTCTCAGTAACCCTGATTTTCAGTGAAAAACCTAGCAGATAGGCAATTTAAATTTGTATTAGTAGATATAGAGTCTAGGACAAAAGATAATGTCTGGAATATCTAATTTTTTTTTTGAGACAGAGCCTCAAGCTATCCCCCTGGGTAGAGTGCTGTGGCATCATAGCTCACAGCAACCTCCAACTCTTGGGCTCAAGTGAGTCTCCTGCCTCCCAAGTAGCTGGGACCACAGGCACCTGCCATAATGCCTGGTTTTGTTTTTTTTTGGTTGCAGCCATCATTGTTTGGCAGGCCGAGGCTGGATTCAAACCCACCACCTTAGGTGTATGTGGCTGGTGCCTTAGCCACTTGAGCCACAGGCTCCGAGCCGGACTATCCAATTTTGTAACATGGCCAAGAGGCACAGGTGGGCCAGGAAAGAGGCCTGTACTTTTTCTAGGCCTTACCATATACTGCATGTCTTAAATTTAAAGTCATGAGCTTATTGACAAGCAAATATTTTAAAATACCATAGAAGCAACAGTTACATGACATTAGACCATCCAGCAAAAACAGCCTAAACCAGTAGCATCAGGTAAAATGTTTAAATTAAAATTTGAAGACAATTTTATTTTATTTTACCAACAAATTTTTTTTGAGATAATGCTTTACTCTGTTAGTCAGGTTAGAGTGCTGTAATATCATAGCTCACAGCAACCTCAAACTCATGGGCTCAAGCAATTCTCTTGCTTTAACTTCCCAAGCAGCTAGGACTACAGGCAAGTGCCACCATGTCTAGCTAATTTTTCTATTTTTTAGGAGAGATGGGGTCTTCTTCTTGCTCAGGCTGGTCTTAAACTCCTGAACTCAAGCAATCCACCCGCCTCGGCCTCCCAGAGTGCTAGGATTATAGGTGTGAAGCACCGCACACGCCTAAGTTGTTATTTTACCAACAACTTTAAAACTATATTTATTAGAGATTACTAGATCCGTGTGCACTTTAAAAAGTATTTGGCTTATTTATTTTTTTTTAATGAGCATTCACTTACAAGTTAATTTGGAACCACAGGCAATAGACAAATACATATGTGCATATAAAGACAAAAACAAACATAAAAGATTTTATAGTTTTGATTTTGAAACTTAAGTTATGGCTCGGCGCCTGTGGCTCAAGCGGCTACGGCGCCAGCCACATACACCTAAGGTGGCGGGTTCGAATCCCCAGCCCAGGCCCACCAAACAAAAATGATGGCTGCAACCAAAAAAAATGGCCAGGCGTTGTGGCAGGCGCCTGTAGTTCCAGCTACTTGGGAGGCTGAGGCAGGAGACTCGCTAGAGCCCAGGAGTTGGAGGTTGCTGTGAGCTGTAATGCCATGGCACTCTACCTAGGGGGACAGCTTGAGGCTCCGTCTCAAAAAAAAAAAAAAAAAGAAAGAAACTTAAGTTATGACACTGGCCAAAAAAGATGTCTGCATTTTAAAACATGTCCTTGAAAACAAAACAAGGAGTTTACTTGTTTTACTTACGGCCTAATCCCTCCCTGAGTTTCAGAGAAAACAGGTTTCCACTGACATATTTTAGGCCAGATTTCGCTCTTTAATTTTGTCAAGAGCATTTTAAGGCTAGCCACGACACTTCGATATGCCTTTTCTTTAACCCAATTCCCCTATTAATACAAATAAGGCAATTGTTTAGAGTAAGAGATCTTTAAAATTCATCTTTTTTAATTTAAAGGATCTATCTTTTGGCCATTAATATTTTCTTAATTTTTTTTTTTTTTTGATACAGAGTCTCACTTTGGCACCCTTGGTAGAATGCTGTGGCATCATAGATCACAGCAACCTCAAACTCTTGGGCTCAAGTGATTCTCTTGGCTCAGCCTCCCAAGTAGCTGGGACTACAGGTGCCCATCACAATGCCCGGCTGTTTTTAGAGACAGGGTCTCACTCTTGCTGAGGCTCATCTCAAACCTGTGAGCTCAGGTAATCCATCCACTCCATGGCTATTAATTTTCAATGGTGTATTTAGCCTGAAGTGACTTAATCTTAAACTACTGTTTCTTCAGAGAAGAGAAAATCCCAAAGATCCCTTCATTATCACAGAAATAGACTAAGATAGAGATGACAAAAGCCCCTTACGGATGAGACTTTATGACGGACACTGCAGAGAGCTTGCCAGATTCAGAATACACCTCCACCACCAAGTTGACTCCCAGCCAATTTTATGTTGGCCCAGCATGCAAACTTGATGAATTTGCATCCCCTGCCACTGGAAATCAAGAGCAAAGGGCTCTCACATGATCACAAGGCAAGCTCCCCAGGACGTAAAACAAGGTGAGGGAGAATTTTATCCAGGGTTCCTCTTGATGACAGAACAGCAGAGAAAGAGTGACGAGGGACAACATTCTCTCTCGGAGGAAAAAAGGATCAAAAAATATGAATTTATATTACAAAGTACCAAAAGTTACTGCATTAAGACTAGTCATATAAATCCTATTTTTCCTATCCGTCAAAACAGACTAACAGTTTTCACTGTCTGCTCCACCAGATCCTACAGAGGCAGAGGGCAGGTAAGAAAAAAAATTTTTGACCCTTTTTACCAGCTTATCAGATACTTGGAATTTTTTTTTAATCTACTGGCAGGTTTTCAGGAGAACAGAGCAGCTTTAAACTGTAGAGAATGAAGCCCTTTTTCCCATAAAGATTCACTGGAAAAAAAAATTACTGAAATGAGGCAGATTAGATTACCTGGAGAAAAAGACCTTTAAATCAAATTTTAACATGTATAAGAGGTCTGATAATTAAGTTTGGGAACTTGCTAATGTGTGATTACATTGGCAGCACTGTACAAACAACTCACTCAGTAAGGTTTCATAACCTTGGTATATCGATGCTTCACAGTTGTGTTTGTGTCAACATGTAGCAATGTTTTGCTGTGTGCCATTCATTATTTTGTGTGTTTCTGTGTGCCATCAGGAGAATGTCAGAGCTTGAATTAGAGCAATGAACAAACACAAAATTTCTTGTTAAACTTGGAAAGAGTGGAAGTGAATTAAGGACATGTTAATCCATGTTTATTGGGATGATGCCAAGAAAAAAACAGCAGTGTACAAGTGGATTAAACATTTTTCTGAGGAAAGGGAAAGTGT
The DNA here is from genome assembly GCA_963575145.1 of Galago senegalensis. Lineage (NCBI taxonomy): Eukaryota > Metazoa > Chordata > Mammalia > Primates > Galagidae > Galago > Galago senegalensis. The sequence goes on from CAUYTI010120119.1 coordinate 23,589, forward strand.
CACCAATGAAGAGAGGTCAGGGAGGCCAGTAATGAGCACAACTGATGAAAACATTGTAAAAATTGTGTGTCAGAATCATTTGCTGGCTGTGAGAACATAGCAGGCCAAGTCATATAAACATCAATAGAGAAACAGGAAAATCTTAACAGAAAATCTTGGCCAACAACTCATGGCTCTTTCATCATGACAGTGCACCAGCTCACATGGCCCTATCTGTGAGAAAGTTTTTAGCCAGTAAACAAATAACTGTATTAAACATCCTCTCTATTAACCTGATCTAGCCTCCAGTAAATGCCGGGAGACAGAAGTCTTCTGGTTCTTTCCTGGGCCTCAAATTGCTTGGCACTAAATTGGCAACCAGGGACTCAACAAGGAGACTGTTTTTACCCTAAGATAAAGGAAATATTGAAAGGAAGACATTTTGATGACATTCAAGACATCAAGGGTAATACGATGATAGCTCTGATTGCCAAATGGTCTTTGAAAGATGGACTAGGCACTGGCATCAATGCATAGCTTACCAAGGGGAGTACTTGAAAGGCACTTTTGTTAGGATGAGTCCATGAACTTAATTGTCAAGTAGGTGGGAGCCTTTAAAACACAACCTAGCACACAGGTCTGGGAGGGAGAAGAGAAAGAGGCTAGCAAAGGGGGGATCTTGTTATACAGTTAAAGGCTCACAGTTAATAGTCTTCAAGAGAGAATAGGTAGTAAATATTTCCTTTTATTTATTAATTTTTTGAGACAGAATTTCACTTTCTCACCTTGGGTAGAGTGCCAGGGCATCATAGCTCACAGCAACCTCAAACTCTTAGGCTCAAGTGATCCTCTTACCTCAGTTTTTTATTTTTAGTAGAGATGGAAGTCTCGCTCTTGCTCAGGCTGGTCTCGAACTCCTAAGCTTAACCAATCTCAATCAGTGGAGGTTTATTCAGCCAAAACTGAGGACACACCTGACCTGCAGACAAGCTGTGGCTGTTGTTTCGAAGCATTCAGAGAGAAGGAAAAAGGAGGCAGGGGCCTGCTAAGGCTAAGCAGTGACCTTCTTATGAGGCCCAGGAAATCTACATTTTACACAAAAATAAAGGGAATGTTAGAAGGGGAAAAAGGAATAAAGGGAGCATCAGTTAGGTAGATGTCCCTGCGTAAGTAGAAGAATGCTGCATTGTAGGTGTCCCCAGTTTTGTTACCTATAAACATAAACTTGTAATCATTATAATGTGGAATGGAATGGCACAGGCTTTAGTTTTCAGTCCTAGACATTGAAAGGGGTAAGTGGCAGTGCCCAGAGAGGAGACCAGAGCAGAGATGTTCAGGCCAGGCTTATTGAAAAGGACAGTGACCCACCTGGGCAGTGCAAAGTTGGCATCTGTGTCTAAGGGCAGTTGGAGACTCCTTTTCTATGGGGCCATAGGGGGTGGGCAAATTCCATAGCTTGTCTGGAGGGCTTTGGTAATGAACTTGGCTAACTAGGTCTTGTGTGTCTTTGTCTTAGGAAGAGAGGAGGAGGAGGGGAAAGGATTTGTTTGGGGCTGAGTTAGGCTCCTCGACATAATTAAATTTGTATGTCCTTGTTTATGGGAAGTCAGCCAGGAATTTCCTTAATGAATGATTCTTCACAGATAGTGAGGCTTTCTTCACCTTCTCTTTTGCATAAGGAGGGGGGAGATTGGCCCTAAGATTTCGATTTTCTTTTTACAATATAATGCTAAGGGAACAAGCCAGACACAAATGGACAAATACTGTATGATTTTGCTTCTGTGAGATCCCTAGAGCAGTCACTGCTCTAAAGACAGAAAGTAGAATGGTGGTTGCCAGGGGCTGGGCGGGGACTCGGGACTTAGTTTTAATGGATATGGAGTTTCAATTGGGAAAGATGAAACAGTTCTGGAGATGGATGGTGGTGACGGCTGCATGACAGGGTGAATGTGCTTAATGATACGAAACTGTGCACTTAAAAATGGCTAAAAGGGCTCAGCACCTGTGGCTCAAGCGGCTAAGGCGCCAGCCACATACACCTAAGGTGGCGGGTTCGAATCGCCAGCCTGGGCTTGCCAAACAACAATGATGGCTGCAACCAAAAAAAAAAAAAAATGGCCAGGCATTGTGGCAGGTGCCTGTAGTCCCAGTTACTTGGGAGGCTGAGGCAGGAGACTCGCTTGAGCCCAGGAGTTGGAGGTTGCTGTGAGCTGTGATGCTATGGCACTATACCCAGGGGGATAGCTTGAGGCTCCGTCTCAAAAAAAAGAAATGGTTAAAATGGCAAATCTTACATTTTGTATATTTTACCACAGTAAAAAAAACAGGAATCCCCATTTCAGGCTCTGCCTCTAGGGAGCCCAACCTAAGAGACAATTATTACACTCAATATATAGATGAGGTAAACTGAGCTTCAGGATGACTATATGTTTATCTCCTCCAATGGGGATGAAAATAGTTCCCACCTTTCAGGGCTATTGTGAAAAAAAAATTTTGGGGGGGGACAGCCTCAAGCTATCCCCCTGGGTAGAGTGCCGTGGCATCACAGCTCACAGCAACCTCCAACTCCCGGGCTCAAGTGAGTCTCTTGCCTCAGCCTCCCAAGTAGCTGGGACCACAGGTGCCCGCCATGACACCCGGCTACTTGTTGGCTGTAGCCATCATTGTTGTTTTGGCGGGCTGGGCTAGATTTGAACCCGCCACCTTAGGTGTATTTGACTGGCACCGTAGCCGCTTGAGCCACAGGCGCCAAGCCTATTGTAAAAATTAAATCAAATAATAATGCATGTAAAGCCCCTGATCAAGGAAAAGGATTACTTATTACTTAAAACGACATGGAGGAGACATGTAGTTTTAACAGAATTAGAATTGAATGTTTCATATGGTTTGAAACATGTGATCGAACAGAATTAAAATTGAATGTTTCATATGGTTTGAAATTGACAGTTTCATATGGTTCCAATCTAATAGTAGTGTTTAGTCCTTAAGCTGGACAGTAAGAACAAACATATTTCTCTTATTGTTGTCTGTATAATTTTATAGACTTGAAATATTTCAAAATAAAACATTTTTATGAAAAAAAAAAGAGTCAGTGGGAAAGGTTTGGAGAGGTAGTATCTTGGTGGCCAGGAACACAAGGTTTTGAGCCAGATGGAGCTGGGCTGAACCCTCCTCCTTGCCTGTTGAGCTATGTAACCATGGCTAGTTGTCTGACTTCTGGGACCTCCATTTTCTTGTCTGCAAAATGGTAATGATAATGTCAGGCTTCAAGGCATCTGTCTGTCCCCTAAAATGACAGGGTTTCAGGAAGCTCCTGTGTCCTCAGTCCTCAGGGTCCTCTTGGCCAAAGAATGACCAGACACCCCAAAGTAAGGCAAGCATGGAACAAAGTTTATTGAAGAAGAGAAAGATACAGTTACAGAATAAGAAGGTTTACAGAGCAAGATACCTTAGGTTAGAAGGTGAACGGGGCGCTGGCAAAGTGGCTCATACCTCTAAGTAATCCCAGCACTCTGGGAGGCCAAGGCAGGTGGATCACTAGAGCTCAGGAATTGAGACCAGCCTGAGCAAGAGGGGGACCCTGCCTCTACTAAAAGTAGCTGCACATTGGGGTAGACACCTATAGTCCCAGTTACTTGGGAGGCTGAGGCAGGAGGATCAATTGAGCCCAAGAGTTTGAGGTTGCTGTGAGCTATGATGCTACAGCACTCTAGCCAGGGTGACAAAGTGAGATTCTCTCTCAAAAACAAACAAAAAAAAGGCAAGTGAATGGGACCTCCATTGTCGGGACAGAAGGGCAAAGAGGCATAGGTTATGGCCAGTGGTTCTGTTTATACCACTGGGATTGGTCCTACCTTGTGGTTTAGAGGTCACCTTGGAACCAGAGTCTTACTGAACATCATGACCTCCCATGAGCCTCTCTGAAAGTACATGGCAGGGTGTGTGTGTGTGTGTGTGTGTGTGTGTGTGTGTGTGGACTTAAATGTAGACTTAAGCTAATGACATGATAATTAGCTTTAAGGCTGTTCTAGGTCCCCTTCAAGACTCTAATTGTACCTGTGAGGCTTGGCTATATCCTTTTTGAAGTTGGCACACTAAGTACTGACTAATAGGTGGTAGGATGTTCCTTCCCCATCAAATGAGAGCGATCATCACTCTAGACAGGATTCGGGTGAGATGGAGGCCTGGGCTAACTCTAAACTCCCTGCCCCGCGCTTTTCCCCAGGAGAGCCAGATTTCTAGCTATCCACGGAACGACAATACCAGCTTCACTGAGCTGTTGGGCAGATCGGTCACATATTGGAAACATCAGCTAGACCTTTCACAGAGCACAGAATCAATGCTATTGAGGGTGATGGTGGTAGATGGAGTACAATGTAGGCAGTAGGCTTCACACCCCACCAGTCTGCCTGCAAACTCTGGTGCTGAACCCCACATTTCCTGGCAAGATGAGCTGGACAGCTCAGCTGCTCCAAGCTCAGTCTTGCCAAGAAGTGAAATTTCAGGTATTTGCTCTGATTTCATCTGTCTTTTCTCTTCTGGAACTTCACAGCAAGGCATGTCCTCTGTGCTTCTGAAATCCACAGATTTACCCTTTCTGTACCAGAGCACCCGTTACTATTTGGTGAAATACACGGGACAAAGCAATGGTTAATAATAGCAGCAGTATTTTATACTTAGACATTCCTCTTTAAAGAAAAAAAAACCTTTGAAAAACATTGACCAAATTTACCTTCTAATAACTAGAATCTAGTTGCTCATACAGCCGCTCTGCTGTTCATGCCCATGACACTCCAGACTTTCTTCAAAGCCCTGGTGGAAATGACTTACACATTCAGTGTGGCCCTACCCTTCGTATCTATCCTGTCAGTGCTATAACCCGAGAACCCACCACGGGGCTGGGAAGCAAGAGTTGTGTGTTTGGGAGTAAGAAATTTGCAAGGACACAGGTAATTTAGTCTCTGAGTCTCAGATGAAGAAATTGCTGCTTAGAGAAAATAAGGCTCTCCCAGAGTAACAAGAAACAGTATAGTTTGAAGGACCACAGTGAATGAGAGTGGGGGCCATGGGGCCTCCAACTCAAATGCTTATAGGGCCAGACAAATGGGGCAAAGTGTCAAGAGGAGGAACACAGAGCAAGTGACAAGGTAAGTGGCAAAAGACCTAAGGCTGGAGATCATTTGGACCAGAGGAGAGGGTGGTCCACTGTAGAGTTGGACATCCTGCCTAGCTGCAACTCCCGTGCAGGAATATGGGCCCAGATGGCCAGATACTCTTTCAAGAGGCACTAGGATTCTGGCTTTTTATATGAATTCTTTCAGTTAAGAAATTTTAAAGTTTTTAAAAAATATATTGCATAGGCAACTTTTCGTGGGTGTAATGTGACCTTTAGATGACCAAATTGTTAATGAGTCTAAATTCTGAAACAGTATACTTTCAACAGTATTTAGGGCAGAAATATCCTCATTCTCATAGTCACGTAAAGACTCCCTGGTACCGTGTAGTGACTGACTTGCCCAGCAGTACATGGCACTCTTGTTATATAGCTCTTTAAGTTGTCACACTCCCCCTGACCCCAGTCCAACTAAACAGAAATGCCAACCCCCATCCATCAACTCCTCAAATGATGAAAGTCTTTTACCTGTCTCGGGTGCTAGGGTTGTGCAGTAAAGCCACTGAGGGGAAGTTCTATCCATCTTGACCAGATTTGCTCTGTTCCCTAGGGTGGTGAAATTCCGTCGCACAGGCGAGAGTGCAAGGTCAGAGGACGACACGGCTTCAGGAGAGCATGAGGTCCAGATTGAAGGGGTCCGCGTGGGCCTAGAGGCCGTTGAACTGGACGATGGGGCAGCTGTGCCCAAGGAGTTTGCTAATCCCACTGACGGTGAGGGGGCCCTGCAATTGGAGCATCAGCCCAGGACATAGTTAGGGGTTCTGAGGCTCCAGGGTTGCCTCCTCAGTGAATGATCTCAGTGGGTTCTTGTGAAAGGGCAGTCAGAAAGGCCCAGAGGACCCAAGGGTGACACTGGAAGTGCAGACTGGGCTCACATGGCTGACTTCAGCAGGCAAGGTTACATCACAATTCCTACCAATGAGCATCACAGCATAACACTTGGCTGAGAATGGCAGCAGTCATGATGTTGATGACAAAGGTGGTGATGGTGGTGATGATGGTGGTGGCGGTCATAATGTTGGTTATGACGATAGTATTGATGGTGATGGTGAAAATGACATTGGTATGGTTGCAGCTGACATTGGCCGAGATTTTACTCTGTGCCAGGCACTGTTGTAAGCACCTTATGTTTTGCCCATTAATTCTTAGAACATCTGCAGTTGGATCTATTACCATCATCGTCCCTATTTTGCAGATGAGGAAACTTAATTAAGGTACTTAACCCTTCTGTGCTTCCGTTTCCTCATCTGCAAAATGGGGACGATCATGGTAATAGATCCAACTGCAAATGTTGGGGTTCTGGGGTTAGAAATTAGCCAACCTGGCCGCAGAGCCCACATGCTTCCCTGAGACCTTGTGCTGCCTCTGAGTAAAGCTGATCAAGTCAGGGGCTTGCTGTGGGACCTGGTCTCCAACTTTTCTCCTCACCTGATGCGGATGGAGGAAAACATACCATGCAGGTTCGGTGCCCATGGCACAGTGGTTAGGGCGCCAGCCACCAACCCAAGGCTGGCGGGTTTGAACCCAGCCTGGGCCTGCTAAACAACAATGGCAACTGCAACAACAAAACAGCCGAGCGTTGTGGCGGGCACCTGTAGTCCCAGCTACTTGGGAGGCTGAGGCAAAAGAATCACTTATGCCCAAGAGTTGAGGAGAGGTTGCTGTGAGTTGTGATGCTACGGCACTCTACCGAGGGCAACATAGTGAGACTCTATCTCAAAAAAATAAATAAATAAAATTAAAAAACATACCGTGAAATCCTGAAAGACCCCAGACTCTCAATATAAAAGAGGACTAATGACTTGAACCCAAGGCCCGTTGTTGGCAGATCTAGGGAAGCAATGACTGGGCAGCATGGGGAGATGGTGGTTGGGGAGAGGCTTTCCTCTCAGGCTGATCTGGGCTCAACTCCTAACTCTACTAGAACCTGCTAGTATGATAAACACCAGCTCACACTTATGGAGAAAATTATGATTGACATACGAGGTCCATGGTTGAAATTCCAGAAAGATGACAACTCTTAACAGAGGCTGTTGAGATCCTCAGAGGGTCTACCCAGCATCCCCCCCTTAGTATTTTTTTCTTTTCTTTTATTTTTAAGAGACAAGAGTCTCACTTTATCACCCTGGGTAAAGTGCTGTGATGTCACAGCTCATAGCAATCTCCAATTCCTGGGCTTAGGCAATTCTCTTGCCTCAGACTCTCAAGTAGCTGGGACTACAGGCGCCTGTCACAACACCTAGCCATTTTTTGGTTGTGGTTGTCATTGCTGTTTAGCTGGCCCAGGCCGGGTTCAAACCTGCCAGCCTGGGTGTATGCAGGGCGCCCTACTCACTGAGCTACAGGCACCGCCCCTGGGATTATGCTTTTAAAAAGCATTTATTGCTGGGATTGGTGGCTCACACCTGTAATCCTAGCAACTGGGAGACTGAGGTGGGAGAATCCCTTGAGCTCAGGAGTTTGAGACTAGTCTGAACAAGAGTGAGACCTCATCTCTACTGAAATAATAGAAAAATTAGCTGGGCATTGTAGCGGGCACCTGTAGTCCTAGCTACTCGGGAGGCAAGACAAGAGGATTGCTTGAACCAAAGAGTTTGAGGTTGCTGTGAGCTATGATGTCCCTGCACTCTAGCCTGGAGCAACAGAGTGAGACTGTGTCTCAAAAAATAAAATAAAATGGATTTATTTTTTCCTGTCTATGGAAGTAATAAATTGTAAAAGGAAGAAATTAAAATCTCATGTGATTTCCCTGCCAGAGACAACAAAAACAAAACTATAATTGACAGCCTTGTATACATTCTATTGATATATTTGTATACAAACACACACCACAAAACATGTCCTTTTTAATGAATTATTTATTTTTCCCAAAATGAGAAGGGAGCAGATTTTTCTAAGAACAGAAGCAGACTAAATATTTTGTTGTCCATCTTTTGTTTAAAAAAATCATTAACAACATATTGCGTGCATCTGTCTATATCTGGACATTCTTTTATTTATTTATTTTTGAGACAGAGTCTCAAGCTATCACCCTGGGTAGAGTACTGTGACATCATAGCTCACAGCAACCTCCAACTCTTGGGCTTAAGCGATTCTCTTGCCTCAGGATCCCAAGAAACTGGGATTACAGGTGCCCACCAGTTCAATGCCCAGCTGTTTTTTGGTTGTAGTTGTCATTGTTGTTTGGCAGGCCTGGGCTGGATTCGAACCCTCCAGCTCTGGTGTATGTGGCTGGCGCCCTGGCTGCTTGAGCTGCAGGCACAAAGCCTGGACATTCTTTTAAATAGTTGGGTCATATTTCTTAGTGTGATATTCAATAAATGGTTATATTCTTTAATTTCTTTAACCAACCTCTGATTGATAGATATTTGGGGGTTTCCAGTAGTAAACAGTGTCACAGTAGCAAGGTATTGTCACCCTGGAGCATTTTTCTAGGATAAGTTCTAGCAGCAGCATGTGCTGCCTTTAACTAGCTTGCCTGGGGACCACCCCGGACACCCTCATGTTGGGACAGCTGATGGTGCACTGATTCCCTCCTCCCCTCCCCTTTCTCTTTCTCAGATACTTTCATGGTGGAAGATGCGGTGGAAGCCATCGGGTTTGGAAAATTTCAGTGGAAGCTGTCTGTTCTCACTGGCTTGGCTTGGGCAAGTATTTGGGGGCTGGCAGTGGCCTTACCTGTAGTCTCCAAAAAATCCCTATGCTGCTTAACTGGGTTTCCGTGGTCTACAAGGAGGACATGGTTTCTTCTACACAGAGCCTTTGTTTGAAATCTAACCAACAGGCTCGGCGCCTATAGCTCAACTGGCTAAGGCGCCAGCCACGTACACCTAAGGTGGCGGGTTCGAATCCCCAGCCCGGACCCGCCAAACAATAATGACGGCTGCAACCAAAAAATAGCCGGGCGTTGTGGCGGGCGCCTG
>CAUYTI010120122.1:0-17174 GCA_963575145.1 Galago senegalensis
AGGCGCCCGCCACAACGCCTGGCTATTTTTTGGTTGCAGCCATCATTGTTGTTTGGCGGGTCCGGGCTGGGGATTCGAACCTGCCACCTTAGGTGTACATGGCTGGCGCCTTAGCCAGTTGAGCTATAGGCGCTGAGCCACAACCCAGGTTTCAAAAGCCAACCGAGTTCTGCCTTTTCATCTCCCTCCTGCTGTCTGACAGGAGGAGGGAGGCCTCTGTACAGCTTGGAGTGGACACAGTCGTTCCTCCTGCTGACCCCTGCACTTCTGACCTTAAGCCTAGGCGTTCGACTAAGCAGCTGATAACACAGCGATGTTCCAGAGCACCCTTGGCCCTGCCACAGAGCCCTGGGTTCTTTTCTCTCCCATGTTTCATCCCCAAACCAGCTCTTCCTACAGCCCTCCATAGGAGTTAATGGCGTGTCTCCATCAACCCATGTACTCTGGCCAAAAACCCTGGAGTCACCCTTGACCCTCCTCTCTCTCTCTCTCTCCCCTGCACCTCCCCACTGCCCCAGGCTAGAGTGCAGCAACGCTATCATAGCTCACTGCAGCCTTCAAATCCTGCCTTCAAATGATCCTCTTTCTTTCTCCTCCATGGTAGCTAAGACTACAGGCCTACAGCAACACACCAGGCTAATTCTTAAAGTTTTTGTAGTGACAGCATCTTGCTATGTTGCCCAGGCTGTCCTCGAACTCCACCTCTCAATGTGTTGTGATTAAAGGTGTGAGCCACTGTCACTTTCTTTCTCTTACCTTCCACTTTTAATCCATCAGCAAGACCTGTGGGCTTTTGCTTTGAAGTGGATCTAGAACATGCCCATGTCTCACCGGGTCACCAGCTCCCCGCCACCCACCAGCTCTGGACACTTCTACAACCTCCCCTACTATCAGCCTCTGCCCTGACTCCGCCGAGCCACTGCAGCCACTGCTCTAGGCAGAGACAGATGGATCCTACTTATAAGGATGGTTGCTCTTTACAGTGAAATAGTAGAAAAATTATTAACTCACAGTTTTTCAATAAAAACTAAAATCTCTCTCTGCTTTCTTTCTCTTAGCAGCAGCTCCATCTACACAAACCATTGAGGAATCCACCACACCAAAAGGAAATGAAAATTCTCTTTACATTTCTCCGGCTCGTTTATCTTTTAGAATTTGTTCCTTTAAGCTTCAAGTGATTTCTCAGTGCCCTGGATGGCCCAGTATGGATGAACAATTAGGCTTAAGGATTGGAAACACCTGAAAAAAATGTGTCTTCAACTTTGAGGAAAAAACAGACACAGCAGTCACATTCACAATACTTGTTGAATACTGTGGCTGCAGTTACTCTTAAATTCAGCTACCCCCAGGCATTCTTCCTTCCTTTCTTTGGGATTCCATTGCCTCACTCCTTCTCTCTTCCCCCCATCTTCCCCTCTCTTACTCCCTGCTCTCTTCTCTCTCTTTCTCATCTCTTCCCTCCCTTCCCTCTCTCTGATATAAAATAAACTTACACTTTAAATCCTAATCTTGGTCTAGAGAAAAGCTTTTCTTGTCCCATGCTCAGCACCAAGTGAACAACTGAGTTTGCCACTGTGGAATTTGCCACTTGTGGAAATGGAGACTTGGAGAGATTAATCAACTTGCCCAGCATCAAACATTCATTCACTTGCCAAGCCCAAGATTTTGGTGACATAACATGACATATAATGGTCAGTGCAGCTGCCCCTGGTGGGTGGTATGGGTGGGTTGGTGGGGGAGGGGAGAAGGCAGAGGAGACCTCTCTTTTCACCCATTCATGAACATGGGGACTGCAGAACAATAAAGCCACCGCCATCTTCAATATGCAGCTTCCAAGATCATGTGGGAGTTGGTGTCCAGCTAGTTAGTCAATGGAAAAAGAGAGTGGGGAAGGTACATCCACTCCTCAACTTTCTTTACCTTCAGTGGCAAGAACTAGTCAACAGCCCCTCCCAGATACAGATGGCTGGGAAATGGAGTCCCCGGCTCAGCAGCTCCATCCCTGCACCTGCGCTAGGCAGGAAGAGAAGCACACAGCTCTGGTGGACAGCTCACCGCAGCCCTGTCTGCCTCAAGTTTCCCAGGTAAGATCCTAAAAGCCTCTCTCTGAACCTGTCACAGCTAAGTCACCAGATTTGACAAGCTGGAGTGACAGGCTCCACGCTGGTACCGGTGCCCACAATATGTACCCCCAATTAATACTTGGTGTCACCAGCCTAAGGAGATGATCCTCCAGAATTAGAAAAATAGCAGCAGAAATCTCATGGCTTCAGCTTCTCTCTCTCTGGATCATGAGTACACAAGCTGCCCTGCCCTATCTTTACACCTGGGTTTCTCCCTAGTACCCCCTACTCAATAGATCAGACAACCTAGTATGGCGAACCACAGAGAACTTATCAGGATTATAAGATCCCAAAAGTGATGGAAGAAGTGGAGACAAGTCTGGGAGAGGCCAAGGCTTCCCCTACATTTAGGGCTCCTACTGCCTTTGTAGGCAGCCAAATCTCGCCTAGTCCTCCCTTTTTCTCTTTATATCACCATTACTATCAGTGTTGCATGGACATCTGTTGCTTTTTTCTTGGCTTGCATGCGATTTCTGCTTAACAGTCCTATTTCCCAGGGGAACCACTCTCTCCTGTCTCACTGTATGTGTCTCAGGTATTTTTCTTAATCCCATGCTACAGCACTGGCCATTGAATCCAGATTTTAAACCCTGGTAGGCCCTGCCTTCATGCCACCTCCCGTACCCCCACTGATCTCTCCCCTCAGCAGAGCCTCCTTCCTCTCTAAATCTCCTGCACCACCCCCTGGTAAGCCCCACGAAGTCACTGGTGCACAGGGCATCTTCTGAGAAGAGAGAGACCTCCAGTGGCCAGGTACCGGCCCACTAGGGCTGAGAGATAGGAGGCTGGCATAGGGAGGAGAGTCCCTTTATACAGAAGCTGTACGATTAGCTATTATTATGCAAGAGACATCAATAAATTCAGTGCCTTTGAGTAAAAAGCATTGACTTTTGCTTAGTTCACGGATCAGCCAGGTTGCTCCTCTGGCCTTGGCTGGGCTCTCTTGTGCATCTGAGATTAGCTGTGGGCCAGGGCGGCAGCTCAGGTGATCTTAGCAGGGCCCTCCACGTGTTTGGGGGCTGACTGGTCTAGAGTGGCCTTGACTGGGTGGGACAAATGAGATCTCTTCCATGTTCTCTCATCTTCCAGTAGGTTGGCCAGAGCTTCTTCACAAAAAGATAGCAAGCAGAAACATGTGAGCTCAGAGCTGTCACACTGTCACTGCTGCTGCATGCGAGCCTTCTACTGGCCAAAGTGAGCCAGGAGATCAGCCTTGATTCAAAGACAGAAAAATAGACACATCTCTTTCTGGGAGGAACTGCAAAAGGGTAGTGTGTTAATTTGCTAGGCTGCCATAACAAGTACCACAGACTGGGTGGCTTACACAAGAGACATTTCTTTTCTCACAGTTCTGGAAGCTAGAAGTCAAGGTCAAGGTGCTGGTGGGGTTGACCTCTTCTAAGGTCTCTCCCCTTGGCTTGTAGATGGTCATCTTTCCCTTGTGTCCTCCCTCTGTGTGTGAATGTTTCCAAATCTCCTCTTCTTATAAGGATTAGGGCCCACCCTAATGACTCCTTAACTTAAAAAGTAACGTTAATAGTAACTTAATCACTGGGTTTTTTGTTTGTTTGTTTTGAGACAGAGTCTCACTATGTTGCCCTGAGTAGAATGCTGTGGCATCATCATAGCTCACAGCAACCTCAAACTCTTGGGCTCAAGTGATCCCCTTGCCTCAGCCTCCCAAGTAGCTGGGACTACAGATGTCCACCACCACACCCAGTTAGTTTTTTCTGTTTTTAGTAGAAATAGGCTGGTCCTGAACTCCTATGCTTAAGAGATCCACCTGTCTCAGCTTCCTGAAGTGTTAGGATTATAGGCGTGAGCCACTGTGACCAACCTTAATCACTGTTTTAAAGACCCTATCTGCAAATATAATGACATTCTGAGGTATTGTGGGTTAGGGTGTCAACATAGGAATTTGAGGGTACACAATTCAGCCCATAACAGATAGAGACTGGAAGTGGACTGTGACCATTTGGTGCTCAGTCTACCACAGATCTACCTAGCTCTACCCTAAACAAGATGATAACCCTGCAAGGTGGGTGCTGGTCACCAATTTACACACCAGGAAGCTGAGGCTTACAGAGGGTAAATACTTTCAAAGCCAGGATAGAAGTCTTGTCCATCTTGCCTGGCAGGTTCTCTTTTTCTCACTCTGGGTGTGTGCTAGGGGCGGGCTCTCGGCTGGTCATGGGTCATCTGGAACGTCATTTCCTCTGGAATAAGCTGATATGAAGAACAGGGCAGGACCCAGCCCCATGGTGCCTCCAGGGGCCCCCTTCTCACTGGAACCTGTTTCATGGCAAGCAGGCAGAGAACACCCAGTTCTTCTCTTGCCCTGAAAACACAGATTTCTTGAAACTGTGAGCCCTGCGACCCCACGTACACTTCCCAGAGCCTCCTGCAGGGGGCCATTCCTGGCCTGGTGCAGACACAGGTTCCAGTACTGACGGTGTCCTGCCCACCTTCCTATCAGACTGTGTTCTATTTATGGCCTAAACTACCCAGCTTTCTTACCTCCCTCCTTTACACACGCCCTTCCTCTGCTTGTAGCGCCATTCCCTCTTCTCCTACCCCCCTAAGCCTGACAAACTCCTACTCATCCTTTAAGATCCATTTCAGGGGTCTGCCCTGCCCTACCCCTCCCAGACAGAGAGCCTTTGTGAGTTCCCAGTTCTATATATACCAATGGTGCCAAATACATATTATAAGGATTGGAAACACCTGGAAAAATGTGTCATCATCGAGGCTGCACAGGAGTTACACACACACACATTTTAAGCAATCTTGTTGGAAGTAAAATCAGCCATTCCCCCAAAAGTGTATGAATTGCAGGAAAAATGCGGACCTCCCCGCATTTAGCAAAGACCCTGAGTATATGTCTAGGTACACTTGACCAGTAACGGTACTTCCAACTTTGAAAAGTAATACGTAATACATAGATAACACCTCTTAAGTGTGTACATTTTTTGTAACACTCTGTAGAGTATTTCTCAGGCCAGTCACCCCAGTAGACCGTGAACTTCTCCAAGGGAGGAGCCCTGCTGTAGTCATCCACGTGATAGCCACACCCTTGCTGCAAGAACTTGAGCAAATTAGTCAATCTCTGTGTACATTTTCCTCACCTACAAAATAGGGATTAAAAATCCTCCTTGCAGAATTGTGGATTAAATGAGTTAAGATATGCAACACACGTAGAACACACAGAAAGCACTCAATAAATATGAGCTATTATTATTTTTACTATCGCCCAGTGCCCTGCATAGGGTCAGGCCCAGTAATTATTTGCTAAATGAATAAATTAATGAATGTGTTAAGAACGACCTTCACCTTGTTCAAGAACTGTGCAGGGGGACGGGTAAGACTTCAGTTGGTAGCAAAAACAAGAACATCACCCAGTGCATTAGGCATTTTAATTAGAGCCTCCTCCGCACTCCGGTGCTGCCTGGCTGCTGCCTTAGGCTCTTATTTTTGTTTGGGCCCGAGTGGCACTTCGAGGATCAGAATTTGGGGCATCGTCTTCTGCCGGCGTCCTGAGCCCGGGGCCCTAGACCTGGTAGTCTCCCGGCTGCCGGCTTTATATAGCTCCCTCTAGTTACCGGTTAATACCAGGCCTGGAGCAAAGCTTACATAATCCGGCGGACCTCCGCTGCATTTAGCAAAGACCCTGAGTCCCAGAGCGAATCCCGCCTGAGCAGGAGCGCGGGCCCTTACCCTCCCCTAAGAGGCCGGGGTGAAGCTTGAAAGAATGATGATGCCGGCCCCACTCCTCGGATAGATCTGGAATACCGCGCGGCCGTGAGGATTTTAACGTCCCCTTCCCGATGTGACTCCTGTGCAGCCTCGCTGGAGAACCCGGCCCAGACACCTCTGCCCGCCTACACTGGCCGCGGGGCGGCGCATTCCCCACCCACCTTGTACCGGGAGCAGCTTTCCAGGCCTCTGAGTGCCCCTGCCCTGTACAATTTTGCCACATCTGCAAACTGCCTGTTAGTCCTCCCTAACGCAATTTTTAAAATTTAACCCCACTGGAGGCAGATACGAAATCATGGGTTGCAGGTTCTAGTCTGTTTTCTTGAATACCCCTTTATTTTTTTATTTTATTTTTTGAGACAGAGTCTCACTCTATTGCCCCAGGGTAGAGTGCTGGGTAGTCACAGCTCACAGCAACCTCAGACTCCTAGATTCAAGGAGTCCTCCTACCTCCCCCTCCCAAGCAGCTGTGACTACAGGAGCCCGCCACAATGCCTGGCCGGTTTTTTCTATTTTTGGTACAGATGGGTCTAGCTCCTGCTCAGGCAGGTCTCAAAACTCGTGAGCTCCAGGGATCCTCTTGTCCCGGCCTTCCAGAGTGCTGAGATTACAGGCGTGAGCCACCACACTGGGCCTTTGATACTCTTTAGATAGACTCACTCTGAGCAGAGCCACAGGGACACTCACCAAGCTGGGAGGAGAGAGGGGGCACCCAAGGCTCTGGGGGATTGAGGACAAAGGCTGCCTTCCAAGGTTGCACATAAAGGGAAGCTCAGATAGTCTGTCAAGAACAGCAGGTACTGATGCCTAGAATAGCTCTGGGAGAAAGTGCAGTATACTAGTCAAGGTAGCTACTCTGTAGCTTCTGGATTTTTTTTTTTCACTTTTAAAAATAAGTCATTTTTTTAAAGGAGAAGAATGTGTTTATAGAAAGTATCCAAAGTAGAGATGTTGGTGCCAGAGTTCTGACTTGGCTAAGGCTATGCATTCTGGAGAGGTGCAGAGGTGGGGGCACCGGACATGGTCCACCCTCTGCTGGGACGCTAGGCTTCTGCTGTCCTCAGCCAGGGCAGGCCCAGCAAACAGCCTTCTCCCTTTGTTTTGAGTTCTGGCCCAGCAAGGCACTTCCTGAAGACGTGTTGGCTGTCGTCCATCCCTACCAGGATGAGCCTGTCCAGGAGGCTGGAGAAGGCCCAAGCCTTTGAGAAACCAGAGGGAGACATCACCCTGATGACTCCTCTGCAGTGAGCTCACAGGTCTGGGGCCTGGAGGGCAAAGCAAGGACCTGCAGGGACGTCATGGAACAGTCAAAGGGCATCAGGTTTCATCCCAGAAAGAGCAAATGCTTTCCTGCAGACCTGTGCTGGTTAGGAAGGCTGTTCCTGAGAGAGTGAGGGCCTCATTCCTGGAGGTGTGTAAGCGTGGACTGAGGAAGTGTGTGTCAGATTTTCCTACCTGTGCTGACCTTGAAGCCTCTTTGAATGCTGAGCTTCTGTGATTCCAACTCCCTGACACGGGCCCTTCTCCCCATTTGCTAGTGAGCAAAAACAGAGGAATGGTGAGAGGTACTTCCCAGACTCCATGCCAGCTCCTTGCCTCCCCCAAAAGGCCCAAGGTTAGCCGGGCGTTGTGATGGGCACTTGAAGTTCCAGCTACTAGGGAGGCTGAGGCAAGAGAATTGCTTGAGCCTGAGAGTTGGAGGTTGCTGTGAGCTATGACACCATAGCACTCTACCAAGGGTAACAAACTGAGAGACTCTGTCCCAATTAAAAAAAAGAGAAGGCCCAAGGTGAGTCAGGAGGTTTAAGGAGACCCTCTAGCTCAGGAGTCCTCAAACTTTTTAAACAGGGGGCCAATTCACTGTCCCTCAGACCGTTGGAGGGCCAGACTGCTGGCCCTGGGACGAGTCGGCTGCTAAGCAGGACAGGCAGCAGTTGCAAAAACACCCTGCAGGCCAGATAAATGGGCCCGCAGGTCATAGTTTGAGGAGGCCTGTGTCTAGCTCATCTGTCTTCGAAGGGTGGTTGTTTGACATTGGTGCAAGAACTTGGCATTTTATTTTATTATTTATTTTATTTTATTTATTTTTTACGTTTTATTTTATTTTGAGGCAGAGTCTCACTCTGTTGCCCAGGCTAGAGTGCCATAGCATCAGCCTAGCTCACAGCAGCCTCAAACTCCTGAGTTTAAGCAATCTTCCTTCCTCAGCCTCCCGAGTACCTGGAAATACAGGCACCTATCACAATACTTGGCTAAGTTTTCTATTTTTTACTAGAAATAGGGTCTCACTGTTGCTAAGGCTAGTCTTGAACTCCTGAGCTCAAGTAGTCCTTTGGCTTTGGCCTCCAGTATACTAGGATTATAGGAATGATCCACTGCATCCAGCTGAGACCCTATATCTTAAAAAAAAAAATTAGCCAGGTCCACTGGTGGGCACCCGCAGTCCCAGCTACTCAGAGGCTGAGGCAGGAGGATCACATGAGCTGGGAGTTGGAGGCTACAGTGAGCTATGATCATTCAACTGCACTCCAGCCTGAGTGACGAAGTGAGAGTAGGATCCTGTCTCTTATTAAAAAAAAAAAATCTGCAATAAATTTAATTTAAAAAATAAGTTTAAAAATTTTTGGTTTTGGTTCCCTGTAGTTCAGTGGCTAGGGCATCAGCCACATACACTGAGGCTAGTGGGTTCCAACCCAGCCCAGAACTGCCAAACAACAATAACAACTACAACAAAAAAATAGCCAGGCATTGTGGTGGGTGCCTGTAGTTCCAGCTATTTAGGAGTCTGAGGCAAGAGAATCACTTAAGCCCAAGAATTGGAGGTTGCTGTGAGCTGTGACACCATGGCACTCTACCGTGGGTGACATAATAAGACTCTGTCTAAAAAAAAAAAAAAAAAAAAATTGGCTTTGTGATAAGCAGTAACAGTCACATGGTACAAATTCAAAGGGCTGGCAAGGTCATTTAGTGGAAAGTGAGTCTCCCTTTCATTCTTCTCCAGGCTGTCTCCAGGGCAACCACCAATCCTTGCTATCCTCTGAGAGGTAGTCTGCAAACATGCACATAAATACATACGTTTCTTAGGACATGTAGGTGTTGAGAGCACCTACTAAGAGTGAGGGTGAGGGGAGAGGAAGCCCTGGCTAGGGAGTCGCCAGCCCTGGTTCATACCCCAGCTAGGAGTATTAGGCTGTGCCAACCTGCTAATAGCAAACATTTACTTCCTGGAGACCAGGCACCGTTCAGTGATCCCGCTGTGTGTTCTCTCATTCAGTTCCCACCATGTGTTAGTTAGGGGTCTCTGAGAAGCAGACTGCAAGAGGTTTACTGGAGAAAATACCTATGAAGGAAAATAGGGAAGGAGCCAGTATACGGCTGCTGGATGTAGCAAACTAAATACGGGACGCCGAGTTAAATTTGAACATCAGATAAACAATGAATAACTATGCCTTATGCAATGTGTCCCATGCATACTTGTAGTTAAAAACTATCCGCTGATTATCTGACATTTGAATTTAACTGGACATCCCATATGTGTACTTCATCCGGAGGCAACTGGGAGAGTCATCACACCACAATGCAGGGCTGACGTCTGTGGAAGGACAGGGAAAGAGAGAAGGTGGACGGGGACTAGGCTGGTAATGGTCTCCACGCATGCCCATGTCCCAATTTCCAGAACCTGGGAATGTGACCTTACAGGACAAAAGGGACTTTGTAGATGTGATTAAGACTCTTGCTGTGGGGAGATTATTTTGGATTGTCCAAGTGGGCCCTGAATGTAATCACAAGCATCCTCATAAAAGGAAAGCAGGAAGGTCAAGGGGGAAGTGAAAGATGTGATGATGGATCAAGAGGTGGGTGTGATCAAAGGCAAGGATTATCATTACCGTCCTGGAAAGCGAGAGGCCTCTAGAGATTACAAAAGGCAAAGAAACAAATTCTCTCCAAGAGCCTCCAGAGGACTCAGCCCTCCTGACACCTTCACTTTAGTTCCTTTTTTTTTTGAGACAGAGTCCCACTCTCCTACCCTGGCTAGAGTGCTGTGGCGTCATATCTCACAGCAACCTCAAACTCATGGGCTCAAATGATCCTTTTGTCTCAGCCTTCCAAGTAGCTGGGACTACAGGCACCTGCCACAATGCCTGGCTAATTTTTCTATTTTTAGAAGAGATAGGATCTCACTCTTGCTCAAGTTGGTCTTGAACTTCTGAGCTCAGGCGAGCCACCCACCTTGGACTCCCAGAAAGCTAGGATTATAGGTGTGAGCCACCATGGCCAGCCCACTTTAGCTCCTTGAAACTTATTCCTAACATCTGGTGTCTGGAACCGTAAGAGAATAAATTTGTGTTATTTTAAGCCACTAAGTTTTTATAGTGACAAAGGAAACTCATACAGGTAGGAAAAATCTTAAATTGTTGTAGTTCTAAGAAAGCAACAGCAAGGTCAATGGGGAGTCCTGTCTCACAGGAAGGGGCCTGCGGGAGAACCCTTGGCACCTGTCACGGGCTGAAAGCAGCCCAAGGGAACCTGGAGTCAGCAAATGTATCTTCTTCAGAGCACAGCAGTTGAACCTGTCAATTATATCCCCCATTCTTGGAAATTCAAGAGATGCATTTCTATGGCTCAGTGATTTTCAGCCAGTGTGCCGCAAAGTTTTAAAAGATCGTTAATTAAATTGTGTTTGAAGGAAGTTCAGAGCACAGTAAGTATATTCCTTTCTTTTCCCTTTTTTTGAATCAACTTCGGCGTGTCATGGAAGTTTAACTATAGGTTCCAATGTGCCTTAAGATTTAAAAAAAAGGTTGAAAAACACTTATGGCTCCCATGCACTGCAGCCCTATTATTCTTGTTGCAATATGAAGAAACTGGTGCACAGAGGGGGTAAGAATTTTTATAAGGTCACACAGCCTTTAAGTGTTTTTGTGGGGATTTGAACTGAAGTACTCTTGACTCTAGAGTCCACACAATTTAACATGATTCCAGAATGCTTCCTTCATGTATCTTTGAGTAAAAGCTATATCAAGCCATTTTTGGAATCAAATAGAGTGTATATTAGAAGTAGTTTAATTTCTTTTTTTAATTAAATCATAAAGAGGTAGATCATATATACATTAATGCATTTATGGGGTCCATCATACTGGTTACTATACCCCTCACCTCATTTACTAATTATTATATTAAAACATTTATACTCTATACTTAAGAGATCCGACACGTACCCTTGCAATATGCTAATTTCCTTTTTATTCATTTTTTTCTCTTTGCCCCACAATAACCAAGGGAAGAAAGAAATAGGTTACTTTTTAAAAGATTAATAACTGTTAATATCCAGCGTGGGAAGTGAGTTCTCTCAAATCTCATACAACCCCAATCTCATACTCCATGGATGGAGGTATAAATTGGTACCAGCCTTCTGTACAGTAATTGGCAATATTTACAAGAATCTTAGGTCCCCATGCCCCTTGTCCTGGCAGCTTCACTTCTGGGTGTTCTGTCCTACGAAAACTGTTATGTCTACACCAAGACAGGAGCAAGACTGCTCATTATGGCATTGTTTGTATCAGAAAGTGATGAAAATAACCTAAATATCCATCAGGGACGTGTATAAATGGATTGTGATGGGTGAATCCGATACACATCAACCATTATGGTGTCTGTAACCCCAGCACTGTGGGAGGCAGAGGCAGGAGGATCACTTGAGGCCAGGAGTTCAAGACTAGCTTGGGCAACATAGCAAAATCTCATCTCTAAAAAAAAAAAAAAACCTAAGCAGGTATGGTAGTATGTGCCACTTGAGCCCAGGAGTTTAAGGCTACGGTGAGCTATGATGATGATGCCATTGTACTCTAGCCTGGGCAGCGGAGTGAGACCTCATCTCAAAAAAAAAGAAAAGAAAAACAATAAACTATCTTTTCTTCTTCTGAGATGGAGTCTTATTCTATTGCCCTAGTGCCCTGGTATTGTAGCTCATAGCAACCTCAAACTCCTGGGCCCAAGAGATCCTCTTGCCTCAGCCTCCTGAGTAGCTGGGACTACAGGCGCCTACCATAACACCTGGCTAGTTCTTTCTATTTTTAGCAGAAACAGGGTTTCATTCTTGCTCAGGCTGATCTCGAACTCCTGAGCCCAAGCAATCCACCAGCCTCAGCCTCCCAGAGCACTAGGATTACAGGTGTGAGCCACCACACCTGACCCAAACTATCTTTTCAATCACAGTTGTCTCCTGATCTGTGGGCCTCACCACACTGGACTCACTTCCTTATTTGAAACCCGACTCTACTGTGTGTGGGATATAAAGACCTGAGAGCCCATAAAATGACCAAATAAGTGCCAAAGTCCAGGAGAATTTGTCATTCTCCATGGAGTGATGGGATGCCGGAGGGGAGGGAGCCAGGCAGATAAAGGCTCAGCCCGGCCGCTCTGAGGCGGGGCTTCTCCTTGCAGTCCATCTGGACAGGCTCCGTGTGAGACGTGCCTCTGGAGTAGCCAGGAAGGATGATTATGGAGTGGTGGCCCTGTGGTGACCCCTTCACACAGCCTGCTCCTTTCCTTGTCCTCTGATCATCCTGGGCTCATCTCTGTCCACACATCAATGCCTGCCTCAGCGGTGGGCCAGAAACCAGGCCAAGCAGCTCCAGGCTGTCCTTGTGGCTGCCTCTTCAGAGGGAGGCTGGGGAGGTGGGAGTTACACAGGAGACTCTAATTTTGGCTCCACGTATCTGTATATGCGTATATTACGTGAATTTTAAATGATAATGTATTAATTTGTCACTTGAGTAAAAATGATGATAGGCTTATAGGGTTAAAAAAAGAAAGCAAGAGGGATGGCAAGTCAACAGATGCGTGTTCTGGCAGCAGGGGCAGGCGGAGGTGCTGTCTTTTGCTGGTTTGCTGTTGGTCTGGAAGCTTTGCACTGACGGAAGCCTGAGCCGGGTGACAGGGAAGGGGCCTCTTCCTCGTGGAGCTGTCAGCACTTGTTGCCTTTGACGCCGCTGCCACACCTCTGTGTCTCTGTTGCCTCTGGTGCGCCCAACTCCTGTCAGCTGCCTCCTCCTCATCCCCAGCCATCTTCACAAGACTTTCATCAGAGGACGATGTGGGGGCTCACTTGTCTCTGCCTCGCCCTCTTCACATGCTGAAGCTGCAGGAGTTAGAGGCTTCCTGCAGTAGCTGCACCCCTCAGAAAAACAACATCCACTGGGCAATCTAGGGGGCAAACCCTCAGTTGTAAAGTTTGGTAACCTGGGTTCTGTCATGCATTGCTGTGTGACATCAGGCAAATTGCTTAATCTCTCTGAGGCTCAGTTCTCTCAAATGTAAAATGGGCATAAAATAGCATCTGCCTCAAAAGGATGCTGGGTGTTTGATATATCTGAGACATGTAACATAATCCTTTGGAGTCAATGTTAATTTTTGAGCATCAACTTTTGTTATTATCACTCTCTTCATTCGCTCTTTTGCTTATTTTGTTTTTCTTTTTTTTTTGCAATTTTTGGCCGGGGCTGGGTTTGAACTGGCCACCTCCAGCATATGGGGCCAGCACCCTACCCCTTTGAGCCACAGGTGCTGCCCCACTTTTGCTTATTTTCTAAACCAACATTTATTGACTGCCTATTGTGTGCCTGGGCCTGTGCTAGTTTCCAGAGCTGTAAAACAGAGGTCAAAATACTTGTTCTCTATATGTCACAGGCCAGCAACAGCAAGAAAGAGTCAGATTAGATACCAGCAGAACTTCCTAGTATGGCAGGTTAGTAGATTCCAGAAGTGGAGGAAAAGGGGTCAAAGAAAACTGGACTCTTCTAATGGGAGGAGAAGTTAGTTTAGAAAATATCTGGGGCCAAACACAGTGGCTCAAGCCTATAATCCTAGCACTCTGGGAGGCCAAGGTGGGTGCATTGCCTAAGCTTAAAGGTTCAAGAGCAGCCTGTGCAAGAATGAGACCCTATCTTTACTAAAAATAGAAAAACTAGCCAGGTGCTGTGGTAGGCATCTGTAGTGCCAGCTACTCAGGAGGCTGAGGCAAGAGGATCACTTGAGCCCAAGAGTTTAAGGTTGCTGTGAGCTGTGATGCTACAACACGCCACCCAGAGTGACAGAGTAAGACTCTGTCTCAAAAAGAGAAAGAAAGGAGGGAAGGAGGGAGGTAGGAAGGAAGGAAGGAAGGAAGGAAGGAAAAAGAAAAGAAAATATTTGGATTATTGAATTCTTAACAACTCTGAGTCACGGACACACCGAGCAAGAAAAGAGAAGAAAATACGTACTTTTCCATGCAGCATTTGGTGTGTCTGGGAGGAACCTTGTGACATTGACAACACTTTGGTGAAGAAGCAGATGACCAGTATTTTGATTCTCAAGCCCAGCAGGCCCCAGCTTAGCAGGATTGGGACACAGAGGGGCTGATGAGAAATAAATGAGACAGGTGCCGAAATTTCTTCTTTGCCAATAAAAGAAAGTCACAGTTTTAAATTGCCCAGGTGTCTGCAGGAAATAGGAGAAGGGCAAAATTCTCCTCTGTAACAACCCCATTAAATGGAGCCCCCTGGAAGAGGGGGGCCGGGCACCCAGCAGCGCCCACAGCTCAGGGCGGGCCTCTCCCTCCTGCAGCAGGTGCGGGAGCTGAGACCTCATGATTTTATAGGCGCTTCAAATGAAGAACTTCTGCATGGTTTCAAAAGACCGGATTAGACCCATGGTTCTTAACTCTGGGCATCAGAATTCTTGGGAGGACTTTTTCTACAACACAGATTTCTGGGTCCCATGCTCAGAATTTCTGGTTCACTAGGTCTGGGAGTGGGACCCCAAAATTTGCATTTCTCTTAAGTTTCCAGATGAAGTGGGGTTATGGTTGAAGATGCACTGTTCTCAGTGAGTCTTTGAGGCTTTTTCTGATCTCAGGATTCTGGGGCCATGTCATTCCAGCTCTCTATGGTGGGAACCCAGACAAGGCACCTGATATGGAGGAGGTCACAGAAGGCTGCCTGGAGAAGGCGGTACCTATGTTGAGTCTGGAGCAGAAGTTTTTCTGGGTGAAGAAACAGAGACAGAAAGAATTCCTGGCAAAGGAAGCAGAATTGTATGGGTCTAGCAGGTCAAGGAACTGGCTTTTCTCCTGAGGGCAGTGCAGTGTTTCCGAGGGAAGCAAGTGGGAGCACGGCATAATCAGAGTTGACTTTTAGCATGGTTTCTTTGCAAGGTAGGAGAGGTAGGAGGGTCTCCCCTTCTTACAGAAGAGGAAACCAGAGCGCAGAGAGGAGGAATGTTTGGCCCAACATGTGGCTTGAAAGTGGCAGAGCTGGGACCCAGCTGGTTTGCCACACAGTAAGTATGTGCACTTCTGCCCACCACCCCACGACAGTTTGGAGCAGGGGGACCCTAGGCCTAATCTTGGCTCTGCACTGACCACTGGCACCTCAGCATTCTGATCTATGAAATAAAGGTCTACACCCTCCTTTGGCCACTAGGAGGACCAGAATAAAGGGCCAGTTTATTATAGACCAGATTTGACGCTGGTGCCCTACAGGAACGGAGGCTGTGTCAGGACCCACTACTCTGTGCTGACAACAACATCCGCACAAATGTGATGCTCCCTGAGTCATCAGGGACAGACACAATGGGCTGTGTGTCCCTGCTCCAGCCCCCAGCCCCCACATCAGACCCTACTGAGGGACCTTCTTCTCTGCATAGGAAACCCCACTTCCCAGTTCTGCTCTCAGCAGGCACTAATGAGGTGAAGGAGACCAGGGGCAGAGGGGTCACAGGGACCCAGGGCTTTGGGAGAGGAATCACGAAATGGGGAATTCATCATGGGTAAGATCAGGGGGCAGATTTTGCCACCTGACGACTGACCACAGAAGTGCACTTGTGTGTTCCTTCCCAGTGGACGTCACAAAACCCACGTGTAAACACTTGTTGCAGCGTCCTCACCCCAGCAGGCAGACCCACAGGGAGCTCCTTATGTTTCCCAAGCCAGTGGTCTTCGGCCTTCCTGGATCATAGATCCATTTGCAAATTTGATGAAAGCTTAAAGCTGTTCCTCCAACAAAAATTAAATGCGAACTAATAAAGTTATAGTCCCAAAGCTGGCATTTATAAACAATTTGCTATATGCTAGGGACTGAGTTAAGTGGCTTACACGCCTCATTTCATCTAAACTTCTCAACACCCTGGTAAGATAGGTTTACTACCTCCACTTCGGAGGTGGGGGATGGAGACACAGAGAAGTTGTTGGTTACCGGAGGTCACATAGCTCATTAGTATGCCAGTCATACTCATCTACTTGGACTCAGACCTACTCCAGACCTGTGCTTTTAACCAGCTCACTTTTCCACACATACACAGGTACACGAGCATAACTTTGGAGGCAATTTCAGAACGTAATAAACCCACAAAAGACCTGAGCAGCATCCTTCCTGAGTGCTTGAGACATAATTTCCCCCTCCTCCGTCAAAGGTCTCACAGTGCAGTGGGAGACAGACTGCTCCTCGGTGGTCAGTGCTGTGAAGGGGGAGCTGGAAGCATAGAGGAGTGTCACCCAAGTGTCACTTCCAGAGTATCAGGAAGGACATCCCAGAGACGGTAACATCGCTGAGCCACTGGGTATTAAAGGGTGGAGGGCAAGGGCATTCCTGGCGGGTAGGATGGTGTGGGGCAAAGATATAGAGTCCAGAAAGAAGGTGGAATGTTTGATGGTGAACAGTAAAGGAAATGACAGCAAACAGGAGACTGTGAGGACCGGGAGGTGGCAGATGATAAGGCTGAAAATGTCAGGTTTCATTAGCAGTTAAGATGTTTGGTCCATGGTTAACAGAAACCCTAACTAGAAGTTTTTTAAACAATTAGTCAGTTGATTATCCTGCAAAACAAAATGTCCAGAGGGATTACGGCTCTGGACAATGGAATCAACCAGGGCTGGTTAATTCTATGTGGCTCTCTGACCTAGTCAAGAACTCACGTGTCTCCCATCTTTCTGCTCTGCCGGTCCCAGTGGGTTGACTTTCATCTTGAGCTTGTGCCCACAAACATCACAGAATGGTTGGCAGAGTGCCAGTCATCACTGAAAAAGAAGAGGAATTCTGGCTCGGCGCCTGTGGCTCAAGCGCCTAAGGCGCCAGCCACATACACCTAAGGTGGCAGGTTCAAATCCCCAGCCCGGGCCTGCCAAACAACAATGATGGCTGCAACCAAAAAAAAAAAATGGCCAGGCGTTGTGGCGGGCGCCTGTGGTCCCAGCTACTTGGGAGGCTGAGGCAGGAGACTCGCTTGAGCCCAGGAGTTGGAGGTTGCTGTGAGCGTGATGCC